>VXBX01001683.1:102924-153221 GCA_013400415.1 Scytalopus superciliaris
CCCCCCTTTCCAGTTAAGTTGAATATAAGTAGGTACATATTGCCATTCTAGTGATTTGTCTCTACAGTCATTGCTTCTGGTGTCATGCTGTAATAAGATCAGGTGCTCTTTGAACTGGTATTGTCTCTTCATTTGATGGGTAACCTGGCATGTTTTTTCACACTAGAAAAATAAAAAGGTCAATTTGCAAAAATTCCTTTAAAACTTTACTGAGCATCCTGTCTAGTAGTGGAGATGAACCTCCTTCTCTATGTATAGATAGTCATCCAAATCCATTTTGTCTCAGCCCTCTTGTGCATTCTTCTGGGAGTTTTCTTCCTGTGGACAGCTCAGCAGATTCATGTGGACCATCTCCAGGTCAGTCCCTAGGTTTTGCTGCTTTACAGTTCCTAGTTAAGAAATATTATAAAAAAAAAGGGTCATTGTTGTCTCTGTTCCCTCTTGTTCAATTTGGAGGATGTTCTGGCACACAGTAAGCTTCAGTGAATCCCAGTGATCTGGCACTGGGTCTGGGCTTTGCTTACTTCCTAACTTAGGCTTATAGGCCAGGAAAATGTTGTAATGTAGTTTCTTCCCTCCAGTTAGTCCTTGGAGATTCCTCCTCTTCAGATTCAACTGTAGACCTTCATATATTATTTTCTCTGCTGTTTTTTAGCTCAGCAGATTTCTTGTGACTTCCTGCCTAATGGATCCATCTCCTCCTCTTCACTCCTTATATGAGCAAGAGGTCATGGTGAGGTTGTTTACTCCGAAGTCTGCTTCCAGAAACCCTTGTCCTTTCAGTTTGTAACCTTTCAAACCCTTGCAGGACTTTAAAAACTTTCAGCTCAGTTGATTCTTTTCTTCCGAGTTTTCAGTTTGTGTGATTAATCTTTATTTTTCAGTGGGTGTACTTGAGTGCTACAAGATTCTTATACAAACACAAAAGACAAGAAATAAACATGTTGCACAAAAGGCAACTGGATAGGAATGAGAAACAGTAACTTGAGTTTTAGCCTAACAAAGAAAGGAAAGAAAAAGGGAATATTCCAAAAAGGAAGATTCCAAAGAGCAAAAACATGGCACCTGTTCTTCTGGGGTATCACATCTGGGATTGCTTGATTAATAGATTGATTGATTCCCAAAGGTCAGCATTGTAAGATTGTCACAGTGAGTTTGACGCTTGTGCTCTTTTTCCAAATCTGTACATTTCTGGTCACAATTGACAGTGAATACTTTACTCACAAACTAGAGTTCTCTCTTCTGTGTTCAGGGAGGTCTGGACACATAGTGTGAAATAGACACAGTGCCAGCAATTTAGAAAATTCTGGACATTGTTACATCCATGGGAAAATGTTCCCTGATTTTACGAATATTACCTAAAAGTTTTACCAATGGTTGAAAAACTGAGAGATAACATAAGGAGAGGCTGTCAAAATTACAGCTATTTACCTCTGGGCATATAAGAAGTAAGCACATGTGGATGGCTGACCGCTCTGGTACTGCGAGAGGGGAGTCAGAACACAGCAACCTAGTCTATCAAGTTATGTTCCCAGATCAAAGGTAGCTAACAACTGCTGGAAAGGGAAATAGGATAAGGAAACATGCAGATCTTTGGAATTATATGAATCAGTGCAATAGAAAAGGTGTCTTGAGAGGAATTCTGAAGCAGCTGATATTGGAAAACCTGGTAAGTGTACAGTTTGTGTTAATTTAAAACCTAATTACATTTCAAGGTAATACAGAGAGGCATTTGGGGCTTTGTCTTCCGTGTGCATTCTAGGTGAGTTCAGCAAATATTTGAAACTTAGGATTTAATTAAACATCCTGTGCAGGACAGGATAAATATGATTTTGGTATTCACACAGCAAACTCACTGTGAGTTAGGCAGATTTAAATGAAGAACTCATCTTGTCTATGAAACAGAGAACATACCTGAGAGCCAGGATACTGCCTTTGATGAGTCATGTATAAAAAGAGGTTTGGAACTCTGCTATTTTTTTTTTTCCTATTTCAAGGAAATGGGAAATTTGCAACATTCTTCTCTCCTACTTGTCAGAATTAGGTGGAGAANTGGTTCCACTAATAATGCATAGCCAAGCATTAAAAGCATCAATTTTTTATTTTTAACACACACACACACAGATATACATATATGCAAAGAAAATTATTTTATTTAGTTGCAGTCTTTTCATAAACAGTGTAGGAGGATCTGTGCTGTAACCTCTCCCAGACAGAATCTACCATGTAGACTGTTGATAAATATAANAAATGGGAAATTTGCAACATTCTTCTCTCCTACTTGTCAGAATTAGGTGGAGAACTTAATTTTGAGCAACAAACATCCCTACAAAACCTCACCCTTTCACTCTTGTAAAAGTTTGGAGAATGGACCCGTTGGCTAATAATTATGTTGTTTTCAAGGCCTAAGTATGTTTTAATGGAAATATGTATCAAATAGTTCCCTTTTCACTGAAAATGTCTTTCATTTAAAAAAAACAACTTAGGAGTGTTTCAGGAAATATTTTGAGTTTTATAGTTCCANTAGCTCTCTTCCTTCACTTTATTATATCAAGTCATACTGTTTAATCTCTTTGCACACTTTGAATTGTGCAAAAAGAATAGAGATTGGTTTGTTCATTGCCAACAAT
Source organism: Scytalopus superciliaris (assembly GCA_013400415.1). Taxonomy (NCBI): domain Eukaryota; kingdom Metazoa; phylum Chordata; class Aves; order Passeriformes; family Rhinocryptidae; genus Scytalopus; species Scytalopus superciliaris. The sequence goes on from VXBX01001683.1 coordinate 105,555, forward strand.
GAACTTTATAGACCATACTGAATTCTGGAAGTTCAAACCAGAGCTTCAGCATCTGGTAATGCAACACTCCAGCCCCACGCTCATGGGCTCAGCCAGGAATTTTACTCTAAAATATGTATAAAGGGCTCTTTAATACCTTGAGATACTGGCAAGAAGAACAGACCTGTTCCCAAAAGGTATCTTTATTAATTTAGGAGAGAAAACAAGAGAACTTAGCAAAGATTCAGAAAGGACACTACACAAGGTAAACAAAATGTTCCACCACAATACCAACACAGCACACAGTAACTCACAACACTTCAGTTAAGATCCAATCTATCCACAACACTTAAGTCAAAATCCAATCCTTCCAGCTCCAAGTCACNGTTTTATAGTTCCACCCTTCTACTGACGAACCCACACTAGGAAAAGAAAGATTTCCAACAAAGTATCAGCAGTTGCCAGTGATCATATAGCCCAATACACTGGTTTAGTAATATCTTGTCAGCAATGCCATGATTTCATAAAGTAGATCTTCACTGCAACTGTTCTTTCTTTGTTTTCAGATAAGTACAGATATATTCACATATANCAAGAGAACTTAGCAAAGATTCAGAAAGGACACTACACAAGGTAAACAAAATGTTCCACCACAATACCAACACAGCACACAGTAACTCACAACACTTCAGTTAAGATCCAATCTATCCACAACACTTAAGTCAAAATCCAATCCTTCCAGCTCCAAGTCACCCAGAGCACCAAGGAAGGAGCAAAGAAAGATAAGCAGAGGGAGGAAGAAGAGAGAAGGAGGAGAAAGACAGATCATATAGCTACCATTGGAACCTTGAGGAAGACCAGATTTCACACGTAGAGATGGCAGGGCCATAATACATTCAAACATATGCCTCCGGTTTTATCTGCTCTGGTCTCTATGGCCAAACCCCCCAGGTGAGACCTCTGACTTCCCAGGTGGGGCCTCTGACCCGCTGGCCACTCTGGCATCCCAGACCAGGGTGAGGGTCCATGTTTCCACTGTCCCTGACAATCCCAGCCTGGGTCAGGGGCTCCAGGACCTGTGGGATGTCACGTTTTTGCAGAGATGTTTGTGACAGCTGCTCCAGGGCTTCCCCAGGTGGGCTTCAGGGCCCTGCCATGAGGGATACAATGCCACCCCACCTCCCTGAGGTTTGATCCATCCCTTCCTGCCTCCCCAACCCCAGCCCCTGCGCCCCAACATGCACCCCTACAAGGTGGCTCCAACCCAATAATTACTGATCTGGTGTCTAACAGGTAGTGATTCTCCAAACCACAGCCAGCAATGGGCAATGCCCTCCTGTGTGGTGCAATGTGAAGAAAAAAAGGATTTGGAGGGATGGCAGTAATCATTGTTAATAGAAATGTGACATGTGGTGTTTCATGTAAGATTTTAACAATAAAAGGGTTTTGCCAATAGGGATGTTACTTTCTATTGAGATAAGCCCTCTTCTGAAAGGAATCCTTAAGAAGGTAGTGACTATGAAGAACTTATTCACCTTTTCTTTAATGACAGTGGCCAGCAGATGGGCCACTGATACTAGAGTAAGAAATCTTTTGGGGAATTATACAGTGGTGAGGAAAAGTCTGAATGATTTGTCACTGGAGGACTTTCTAAAGTTCTAGGACTGGATGTACCTACTGATAGGAAAGTAGTAAGAAATATAGATGAGTCTAACAGTACTGATTTTTTATGTTTATTCCCATTGTTGCATTACCATTATATAGTCAGTCCATATGTCATTTGCTTTTTTATTGATTTATGAGCATTTCCTCAGATTATTCATGGTTCCCATGATGTGTAACAAGTACAAAATGAACATTAATGGATTGAGTTACCATGCACTCAAACTCTATGAGCTGCCTTCTGTTTCTTGACTTTTGTAAGTGATACAATTGAAGACAGACTACTCTGAAACTGCTTTTCTAATGACAGGTAAGATTAAGCGAGACACACCTAGCATAGTCCTGCATTCACATTTATTGGTCCTGTAGATCTGAACTAGAAAAATATTACAAAAAAATTGTTATAAAAACATAATTTTTTTTAACTTTAAGCATACTGACCACACACACAGTCAGTTAAAGCAGATGAGGTTCATCTCTTCCAAGGCCTTTAACATAAATCTGCACAGGATTCTTCTCCTAGGAATTCTTACATGATAAAAATTCCCTAATGTTTTACTTAACTATTATCAAACTGTGGCCTAGATTACATTTATAAATAAAAAATACAGAATGGAACCTTCAGTTCCCATGTTTCCTACTTTAATCAACATGAATTTGAGGATATTCAGGGTTTTCCAGCATCAGATACGTTATATGGCATTCACTCTTTTCCCTCGGGACTCTGAATAAATACTAATTACAATTAAGCTAAAATGTTCAGCTTTTAAAATATGTATCTTTTTTCCCCCAAATCTACTTTTCTTCTGGATAACAAATGTGAATACAGACTTATTTCCTGCCTAACTTACTTTCCCATGCCTATGTGCTTTCTTCTTTTCTGCCCTTTTTAGTATGAAGGAAAGAAATAATTTTGAAGAAAGCTGAACCCTCAAAATCCACTGGGTATTGTTGTGTGCTACAGATTGCTAAGCACAGTATGCTAACAGTGGGCCAAATACTGTACTAATTTCTCTGGGATGGTTTTTTGGACTCCAAGAATTGTGCTCATTGAAGAAGGATAGCAGAACACCCAGGATACTGTCCTGAGCTCATTTGTCTATCCTGCTGTATCAGGCTTCCATGTACCGCTGGTCTTTCACCTGGCAAGGTAATGTAGTAAGAGCTGATGTCTTAAAATACTGAAATTCTAATCCTTCAGGCCTTTCTGGCCTTTCGCCAAATATCTGGCCAAAGTCTGATACTGTTATCTGGAATATGAGGAGGGAATCTTTCTGATTATGCTGCATTTTGCCTTACCCTTAAATCTTTAAACTGATTGCTAACATGTCTCAAACACACACTTTAGACTTTATGCTCTTTTTTGTGGGATATGTGTTAATTGAAGTTCAAATTTCCAATATAGTGAACAGACAGTCAAACATGGAAATGTGAGAAGAAGATAAATTTTGTTCCTAGTAAGAGTATTTATATGACAATAGAGCCTACAGAGCTCATTAGCTCATGGGCTTGGGTCCTTAGTGAAGGAAGAAGTTTCAGCTGGATGATAGAGAACAATGATGCGATATCATGGTTTGGACATCAGGAACAATCTTGTATGTCAGGAGGAATTTTTGGACATGAAGAAGAATTTCTTCATGGAAAGGGCTGTTAAACATTGGAACTGACTGCCTAGGCAGATGGTGGAGTTGCTGTCCCCAGAGGTATTCAAGAAGGGACTGGATGCGGCACTTAGTGTCATGGTCTAGTTGACAAGATGGTGATCAGTCAGTAGAACTTGATGATCTTAGAGCTCTTTTGCAACCCAAATGATCCTGTGATTCTGTGATACTGTAGTTGGGGTTAGGTCTGATTTTAAGAATGGGCTCATACTTTGGGCTAAATGACATTGTAAACACACATTTGTGTAAGGTCTTCAGTGTCCTCTACATGGCTGTGGAGATGGAGGTAATATGGAGTACAGAAAGCACTTAAATTTCTCACACAACACTTTTGTGCATCTCAGCATAACTCTTCCTTGAAGCTCAGGCCAGAGTTCTCACTTTGCAATTTCTTGGAAAGTACAGCATGGAGTCAGATAGGGGTTATGGAATTTATAACCCTAAATGTTGTTATTGGTAACATTTTCCAGTTGCTGACAAAGGCAAAGAACCACACAGTTGCTCCATAAACAAATATTTATGTATAATACATGGAAAGTGTAAACAGCTTTTACAGTGTTTCTTAAATAATTTCTCAATGCGATCAAGAAGTTAACCTACAAGTGTTTCTTCCTGAACAGACTAGTACAATCTGTTGTTATCAGATACACTCAAAGAATTCAAGTTTGTCTTGTAACATTGACTTATAATGTAAAGAATCAGTACTGCATTTGGATTTCAGTGCTTCAACAAATGTATACAAGAACATTATTTCCCATGTAATCTTGACTGCAGAAATTATTTCAGTCTGTATGACCTGGAATATAGAGGTTCAGCTTCAATTTTTTTTGAAGCTGACAAAAAGATTTTCAATGCTTCTCATGACTTTCAAAAATGCTTCTCTTGTCAGCAAACAAAGGTTTGGCAGAGCCCTTGTAACTAGACATATTCAACCCTTTTTCATAACTTGCTTGCATCAGCTTGCATGGAAGCAAAGAAAAAAATTATGAATTGGGCTCCAGAAACTGAGAAAACTTCCTAAAATTAATGAACTTAAAAAAATATAATGAAGAAAAGGGTCTTACCACCTGTTCTGTGAAGGTTGAGCATTTTGACTTACAATTTTTCCTCTGTGTCCAGTACAAACCCAAATGTATTCTAAAGGGGGAAATTGCACTTAATTTCACACATCTTTGCAAGATTCCAGAAGTTGGGTCTTTAGGAAGACCACCAAATAAAAATAAATACCAATTGAAATAAAAATGGCTTCTGAATTTCTGTGACTTACTTTCTTGATAACCAGTTTCCTGCCTAACTCAGCCCTGGGCCTTTGAGAGTGTAAAAAGTGCTAAAAAGCCTGCCTGCAAGTGTAAGTTATTCAGGGAAGACTCCAAAATGTGTGTGTCTAATTACCTTACTCTTCCAGCTAAGTCTTCACTTTTGCTGTCTGAATGTAGGTCATCACATGGTTCAAACAAAACATATTTCTTCCCTCCTTTAAAGAAATAACAAAATGTTGACATTTGACACATCAGTTACACAAGTAACAAGGACACTGGAAGCATGTGGTTTTGAAAAGCACTAGTTTTTCTTTTCCCTCTCTTTGGGAACCTCCCTGAAAATTTGACTTAGTTCCAATTTCTTCAACATTTGGCCAAGACACAATTCCCAAATTTCCCTTTCCATCTCTCCCCACTGAACAATATTCTACTTCCCCCGACACGCCTGCTAAATTTTCTGGGAATCTTTATCCAGACCACAATAAGCACAATATTTTCAAGATGAAAATCCACAACAGCTTTTCTTTTGCCAGCCTCTGACCATCAGCTCTTTTTTTTTTTTCTGTTTAGTGCCAATGTTAATGTCAACCTTTGTCTTCCTCCATATGAAGCTGAGTTGTTGCATCCTTTGTGTATTATTTCCCTCTGCTCAGTCTTCAGCCTGAACCCCTTTCCCTTCAGCTTCCATTTTCAAGATTATAGTTTATACTGTCCTAACTTCACTTCTTTTCCAGTTTACCCCTCCTCACTATGCCATGAAATGATTACATATAACTCCTGAGAAATCCTTCCTCTACTTTTTCTCAGCCACTCAGGAGGAGTAGAAATCAGATGAAGATGTGAAATTAAAAGTACTCTACATGTGTCTCACTGAGTTTTCTCCTTTACCATGTCCCAAAGCCTCTTCTGAGCAATTTTATAGCAGTTCCCCATTTAGATATTTCACTCCCATTTTAAAGTATCCTGTTTCACAAAATCTCCAACTATACTGCTGTAAAGGAATAGTGATTTTTCTGCTTATCTTATAGACCTGGCCCTTTTTAAACACTGCTGCTAACTTATTACAGAGAGAAAAATTTTGTTACATTTTGTCACATCCAATGATGTACATAGAGGTGTCTATATATATATTGAACTCAAGTGTTTCTTTTAATTACTAGACTGAATCTGCCATTCATCCATCCAGGGAATCTCTGTAGCAATGTCTTCTATCAATAAGAAACACTCATTCTCCCTTCTTTCTTTATGAATGCTCCAAAAGCAATCATAAAATTATCATAGAATCATAGAACAGATTGGGCTGGAAGGGATGTGAAAGATCATCTAAACCAGGTGGCTCACCATTCCATCCAACTTGGCCTTGAACACTCCCATAGATGGACCATCCACAGCTTCTCCAGGCAACATGTGTCAGTGTCTCACCAGCCTCACAGTAAAGAATTTTTCCCTCTTATTTAAACCTACTCTCTTTCAGTTTAAAGTTGTTCTATTTGTATAGTCCCTTGTAAAAAGCCCCTCTCCAGCTCTCTTTTAAGCCTCCTTTAGGTACTGGAAGACTGCTCTAAGTCTCTCGAGAGCCATTTCTTCTTCAGGTTGAACAACCTCAGCCCTCTCAGCCTGTCTTTATAGGAGCGAATTAGCTGTATCATATACACTTTTTAAATCTGGAATTACATTGTTCTTTAGCTTTTTTACCATCCAGTAAAATGACATATGAGACTATGTAATTTCATCTCCCCAAAGCAATAATGGTTTATGCCTGCTCAACTGTTATGCTTCATGGCCTTAATTCCTAGGTAGAACTTCTGAAATCTGCTTTCTGAGATTAGCAGTGCCCTCTTGCCTGATTTGAAACAAAAATAATTGGAAAGGCACATGTACCAGCTTCCAGTTTATAAGAGGTCATTACTTGAAATCCCCTGAGCTCCTCCAATTAGAAAACAACTTTTTGACTTAATATCCTTCAATTGTTAAAAACTTGCGTCATTGAGAGATCACAGTGAAACGTAAAGGTCCCAGCACATTGGCACTTGATTGTGAGGAGATGTGATTGTTCCACATTTAGACTGGAAAGGGTTAGGAACTCTGCTTCCCAATGTGCTTAATGAATGAAAGGAAAATTGGACCCTTGAGCCAGAGGCAATGACCTAACTGAGTGAAAAATGTTTGCAGGTTAACAAGGGCAACTGTTCCTTGCTATAATTCCCACTGGAGGTGAATGACAGAAAAGGCCAATAAACCTCAGACTTCGGATTATTTATTAACCTGTTTTCTTCCTAGAAGAAAAGACCTTAATGTAGATCTTGGAAGACAGAACTGAAAAAGTGTCCCTTCACAAAGGGTAAATGAATGACCATGCGCACTGCTTAAAAAGATTAAAGTATACTATTTAGTATCACTGTACTCTTTGTGGTCAGTCAGATTTTTAGAAAGTCAATTTCACTGGGACTGAAACACAAGGAGAGCAAAAATAAAATTGATTAAATTACTCTAATTTAAGCCATATTAGAACAAAATGTAACTGGAAATGACATATAAGCATTGTTGACACTGAATCAAAGAAACATATTTTATGTCTTGTCTTTACAAGTACTGTTGCCTAACATGCTGACACAGCAAATCCATAGTTTTCCTACAAGTACTCAGAAACCAGGGTGTGGTGGGATAGCCAAGTGGAGGGCAGACTTGATTTCCAATCTAAACCATTTGTAATGAAGTAATGGAAAGATTCTTGTTGTCTTCACTGAAATCAGGTCTGGGGCCTAACACAGAGGTGATGGAAAAAAATTGCAGGGTAACTGTAGAACAATGCAGGAAAAGCCTTGAGACTAGTAATAACCAGTAGAGCAGCTGACAAACTACCTTTGCAAAAAATTCTGTGATGCCTTTTCAGGAAACAATGTAGACTAGTCAGGAGAGAATTGAAGGGTATGATCCAAAGTTGAGCTGTTTCAGTGTGCTTTGTATTGTGTTAGTCTCTAACAGAATATACAAATAACATATTGCTTCCTGTATTTGAAGTGCCAAAAATGAGACCGTTGCAAGCATTCTGCAAACCATATGTCTGAATCAGTCTGGGACTGAAGCAAAAGGAAGGAATATGAATTTACATAATGCAACTCTCTCTGCAACATAGGTAGGATAACCGTAATGCACAGATGTATTATCAGTAACGGGAACTGCATTTGACTATCATGCTAAAATAAGCCTGCATTTTTTAAAATGCTCTTTTACCTTGTTGTGTACTTGCATATGAAAACCTGAACACTGTGTTTATGTACTGCTTTCCTCTCAGAATGACAGAACAGCCTTCCTGTTCAGACCTCTTCCTGAAAATATATGATTAAATTTGTATGGTCTTTGGTTGTGGGCTTACAAGTCTCACTGAATTCAAAATGACTAAACAATTTACATGTGATTATTAATTTTTAGGTACAGAAAACGTTTGAGAGAAGCAGAGCTTTGCTTTCTATCCCTATGACTGTTAAATAATGCAGGTTGACCAGCACCCCAGTCCTTTTTCGCTGGGCAGCTTTCCAGTCACTGTGCCCCCAGTCTGCAGCACTGGTTGGGGTTCTTTTGAGTGCAGGACCCAGCACTCGGCCTTGTTGAACCTTATGCAACTGGCCACAGCCCATTGATCCAACTTGTCCAGATTCCTCTGCAGAGCCTTCCTACCCTCAAGCAGATCAAAACTCCCACCCAACTGGATATCTTCTTCAGACTGACTGAGTGGGCACTTGATCCCCTTATCCAGATTATTGATAAAGATATTAAACAGGGCTGGCCCTAACACTGATCCCTGGGGAACACCCCTAGTGACTGGCTGTCAGCCTCATGTAGTACCATTCACCACCACTGTCTGGGACGAGCCATGCAAACAGTTTTTTAGCCAGCAAAGGGTAGTACACCCATCTAAGCCATGAGCAGACATTTTCTCCAGGCGAATGCTGTTGGAGACAGTGACAAGGGCTTTACTGAAGTCTGGGCAGACACATTCACAGCCTTTCCCTCATCCATTGAGTGAATCATGTTGTCACAGAAGGGGATCAGGTTAGTAAAGCAAGACCTGACTTTCATAAACCCATGCTGTCTGGGCAGCTGCCCTCAAGAAGACATTCTTGAAAGTAGCTGCCCAGGAGCAGATGGCAGTGCTTCTCATGGGTATTCCCAGTTTGTATGGTCAGTCTCCAGAATCATCTCTAGCACCACTGAATTAGCAGGTGTTAGAGCTGTTTCTCACAGCTTGAAGCCTGCTGCAGTTGTAGGGAAGTCTCATTGTGAAGTTGTAGATAATACAGACCCTGTCCTCTAGCCTTTCCTTATGAGAGCTAGTGCACCTGAATTGGGTACCTAAAGTCTTAATCCTGTCTTTGTCTAGACAGGCCAGATGTATTTCTGATTTTAAGAGGAAATTAAGTGAAAACTTGCCCAATGTTGCTGGATATTGTCTGCAAAGTTTCATTTCTTGTCTCTTTATTGCATATTCTAGGGAACTGTGAAACTCAGCAAAGTGAATCCTTTTGTAAAAAAAAGAAGGAAAAAAGAAACAAAATAATTTAAAATGAGAAAATAACAAAGGAGAAAAAATGAAGCTGGTGATTAATATATAGGTTAATAGAAAAATTCTTCTTTGAGAAAGTAGTCAAATTTAAAACTCTAAAAGGGTAGAAACAAAAACTTTTGGTACCATGAAAAATTCATGAGTGAGTAGGAGGTCAGAACTACTGTGACTTGTAATTCAGCTCAACTTGCATTAAACCTGGAAATGAACTTCTGAACTTGTTTTTCCACAACCTTTCAAGCTTGGGATATTGGTTAAGAAATTATTAATCATGTAATGTATCGGTTTCTTTCTGAGTTATATGGGATATTGATGACTCCTCTGTACTGTTCAGAGATTTGAAAAGCCTACTGCTCTCAGTTATCATTAATAGTTCTTTATACCTATATACTTCTGTTTGTAATTCTTTTATATGTATAATTTCAGTGGTTTAAAAAACAGAATTTTCTTGTTTGGAATATTTTAAACATGGACAGATATTTTTTCTCTGTTAAATTCTAATGAGGAGAAAAAGGTAAGTTTTTTTTATACCAAAACAGTCTTTATTTCTGCATAAACTCTATTTTATTCTTTATCTCATTTTTTAGTAGGCAACTACACTAGCACTTGACTACTGCTTTTGGATGTTCTGGAGGAGAGAAAAAAAATTGGGCACATACTAGAGAATTCAAAACACAATCCATATGTATTATAGATTTTGTGTTGTTTCCAACCAAAAAAAAAAAAAAAAGAAGAGATCTTGTTTTCTTTACTGGGTACTTTTCCCAGGCATATAGTATATAAACTGAATAGGCCATGAAAGTTCACTGACACAGAATTCCATAAAGGTGTTATAATGACCCTAAAAGCCTACTTACACCCCAGTTGTTTCATACAATATTTGTAAACCTCACAAACGTTACTATACATGCTTGCACTCACATCATCACTGGCTATGATCTCGTCTCATAAATTAAGTAAGGTTGGGTCTTGTCAGTTCTTGGATAGGAGGCCTCCAAGGAAAACCCAGATGGTGCAGGCATTGATAGCAATTCAGTGGGAAGACCACCTACTGTGCTAGTACTCATTTTTCTTCTGGATTGAGAGCATTGTGTTTAGAAGGATGTTGCTGTTGTTTTTTGTTTTTTTTTTCTGGGATTAAAAATAAAGAATGTGACCAAAATTGAGTCTTTCAAAGCATCATAATAATATTCTTATATTATGTAGCATGAAGATACAGAAGTGGTTCAAATATTGCCAGCTGAAATCTGAAAAATATTAAAATTAATTGAAAATATCTTTTCCCATTTTTTTATTCTCTCTTCATTCAATATCTGTCCACTCCCCCTGTGAAATATTCACTGATGACTAACAACTAAAAGCAATATTTATCTTTATCAGCATTTCCTGTAAGCTTTTGTAAGACATTCAAAACTCAAAAAGCATGACTGCAACAGAAACTGGGAATTCCCTCAGAGGGGAATTTGTGATTTTTTTTTTTTTTATCTTATTATTTCCTTCTGTGGAATAGAACAAATAAAATGTAGCCTGTTTTGCATTATTTCACTGACAAATGTCATCATGCCCCATGCCTCCATTACCCTCTGTGGGCTAGAATACATGGTTATACCATAGATTTTTGTGGAGTGGGAAGCAGTGAAGGCAATAAATGGTGCTGCCTGAAAACCTTGAGCCAGGGGTACTGGGGCAAGTGAATCACTATTTCCTATGCACTGTCTCAGTAGCATGTATATTCTTCTTATTGCCTCCCAAAGTGCTAAATCACTATTACAATGCATCACAGCAAATCTTGTTCAGAAGAGGTTTTCAGTTGAGGTTTTTTGCCATGTCCTCTCATGTACTTCATAAAAAAATGAAATGATTCACTGAACACAGTCATGAAGGGCAGTCTTAAACCCCAAAATTGAACAATAATATCGTTGTGATTCTTATATGCAGATTGACAAGATTATGACTGTTTTCTAAGGTTTAACACATAGAGTCTTAATGTGGAAAGAGAATTTTCTAAACCTAGAAGCTTTCACGGCATTAGAAAAAAAAGTCTTTGAAAGTGACAATTGGCTAATATATTCGTAGCTATAAATAATGGATCTTTTTCCATAGAGCATGTGAAATACATATTTGTCTTCTACTGTGGGAGCCCAGTTGCTGTCAGAGTGCTATGTCAGAGAGTGTACAGTGGAGCAAATCTTTACGCAGGTTCACAAATACTCAGTCCATCGCGGATTCATTAAACTTGATGTTGATTATTCATAAATACAAACTTGTTCTGAAGTCAAATAGTATTCTAAGGGAAAGTCACAAGGAGATTGCACATTCTGAAGACATCAGCAAGAAATCACAACCAAGTAAGAAATAACTGTGGACTCTAATAATGTGAAAGTCTCTACTCATCCCAAGATTTCTCATTGACTGGAGGAGATGAAAGAGGAGGAAAAAGAGCATAATTAATGAATTTTGCGCATATTTTCTAAAATTTAGAGGTAGAGGTTATGAAATATATTTTGACCTTTTGCAGGTGTTATGAAAACTTTTCTGCTTGGAACTTGACCTATAGGATGGTATCACCTTTAGGTTCGAAGAATTCATGTTCGTCAAAACTAACCTGGGCTGCTGGAAAGTAAAAAGGAAAATCTCATTTATTTTGCTAATATTTCAGTTTTAGTAACTGTTGTGATGGGGATGTCAAGAATATTCTTAGTGTAAACACTATTATAATATTGAACTTGAATAACTGAACTCTCTATTTTCACTACATGCCCTCTGAAAATATATCAGTGTAAGTACAGATCTAGACTTGAAGCAAGGTCTGCTTTTTGCGGAGACAAGAGATTGTGGTGTGTTTAGGAATAATACTGGATTTCTCCTCACCAAGAAGCACAGTGTCACAGTCTCTGTGCTCAGGCATAAGGCTACTGTCTATCTTTCACTGTAACTTTGTAGGATGACAGAGATACTTCAGGGTCAGGGAGACAGCTCAGATGAAGGAAGGGAGCAGCATGACAAGGTAGCAAGATGAAGGAATGAAGCATAAATGGCAAGAAAATATTGTGTTTGGGCGTTTTTTGGGAGGGAGTTATTTCGTTGGTTTGGTTTGGGGTTTTTTTTTGTTTGTTTTTGTCATAGAACTCTTCCTTTCTAGGTCTTAAATAAGTCTTGAGTTCCTGGGTGTCACCATTTTTTCTTTGACAGCAAATGAAACTGTAGCACAAATACTTCTGTGTCTGTTAGCTCATCCATTGACTCCCAGTGACTGAAGTCTGCAAAGGATCTTGGTGTTCGAACCCTGGTGTTAATCATGATGTTGATAATATGATACGAACTGATTTTTTCCTGATGTTCTGATTTGCATTTTAAGAGAATGTACATGTACAGAAGCAGAATAAAGAATATTTTTTGTGGTTCTGAAATTTTGAAAATTTTGGTTGTACCAGAACCACGGCTGTGGATAATTTATAGCAATCTCTGCTGTTTACAAAGATTTCTTTTTGAGGTAGGGGAGGGAAAGGGACTTTGACATTGAAGAATGATTTTGCTTCATCATTTCCAGAATCAAAAGCTTTGATATTTCTTGTCATCTTGTTTCTTATTTTGAATTAAATATTAAAAACTACAAAGTTTTTTTAAAAGAAGTTGAAATCAAGACAAGCAGACTTTTCAGAGACCTTCAAAGAGCTTTATTTTTTATTTTTTTTTAACAGATTTGTGGGGCATGTTCAACATTTCTTAACTGCAGAATTTCCTATGGAATACAAAGAGATAACTTAAATTTTTTTGGCATTTCTAATTACAAAAGGTTCTGTTAACTTGTTTATCTACTATTTTAGCAGGAGAAAATTTCAGCATATGAGGTGAGTTCATTAAAGAGTAATCAGGATTTTGTAGTGACAGGAGTAATTCTTGCTTGTTGCAGAGGCTGGGAGATGTGCTGAATGAGTCAGGAACTGCAGAAGGTCGAAAGGCCATCTTCTGTATACAGCAACTCCATGGTGTCCTGGTGATCTGGGTCCTCTTCCTACCTCTCCTTCCTGGGAGGTGATGCCAGGTGACTATTAAAACTATCTAAGGCATATTTGATTATCAAGGGCATCAAGAAACTATGTGTTATTGCTTTCTGGATGTCAGATGGCAGTGGCATTGGATGACCAAGCTGCAGGGCTACACAACACTCACAATTGCAGCTGAACTGAATGGGCAACTGCGATTTTAAAAGCTAAAGAACACTTACTGCGATAGAGTTTAAAAAAAAAAAATTAAAAAATTTAAAAATCATTCCTCCATGTGTGAAATTGGTCTGTCAGCTCTAGCTATGCGTGTATTTCCGTTAGTTCAGAGTATGAAAGTGGAAGGCAATTTCCCCTGGACATCTAAGGGTGTTAGTATAATTTGCAACTAATTGCAGCACTATACAAATTAATGTCGTTGCAAAATCTGAGAGAATCAACATTATTTCTTTCTTCAGAGTAAGATGTACCAAAATGTGACAGGACTTCACACCTTGAATTGAATAGATAAAATGGAATATTCAGTATATGCTTACTAAGAATATCCCCAATGAAACAAAGATTCTAAGGAAATATAGTATGGGAACACCTAGTGCAAGACAGTAACGGTAATTTTATATATATATACACATATACATATTTATAAGGAGAATGAATTAACATTGTCCAGGCAGTAATATTAGAAGTTGTGCATTTTTACTGTTTTGCTATGAAACCTCAGTGTGTTTTCACTGTAAGTATTTAAGTACATGCTGACTAGGATGTTTCAGTAGAAAATAATTTTGTTTCTTCTATGTTGCATCTTTTCCCTTTTTCACTTTCTTTTTATCCTTCAGCTTTATTATCAGACTATGAGGGCATTTAAGGACTGTTGAAGACAGTGTCCAAATGCAGAGTTCTTATTCCACAGTACTAGTAAATTTGGAGTAAACCATTTGTAATTACACTTGCAGTCTGCTAAACTGGAATATCCAGCTCAAAATGAAGCTCTTTTAGAACTTTGATTTTTGATTCCATATTTGTTAAAACTTACTACCTCTGGGATGTTTAAAAAGCAAGACTGTAATTGCAGTCAGCAGAGGGGCTGACTTATTAAAAAAGGCATATAGATGTAATAGGAACTAGGATGGATTAAAAGCTCTGATGGGAGGGTATAAGTAGAAAGGCTTCATATGATGCTCCCCAGATCCCTCTGGTATCTTGGTGAGATGCCCTCTCTGTTCTTACTAGAAATAGGTCCATACGATGGTCAGAATATTCTAAATTGACTAAAGACTCTGAATATTGTCAAGTTCTGAGTGTTCAACATAAAACATTGCTAAAGTCTCCTAAAATTCAGGAAGTGCTCAACACCTCTTTTATGAAAATCTGTTTTCTTTGAGCCAAGCCTATAAAATTATTGGTCACCTCAGAACATACAGGTTAGTCTCCTTCCCCTGTAGCAACAAAATCTTAGCTGGGCAAAACTGCTATTGCTTCTACAGTTTACCATGAATATCAGACCTTGGCAGGATTTCGCTACCTTTATTTTCTCCCACCAGCAATTCATAACAGTGATTAAACAAGTTCTGTCCTCCTTTGGAATATGGCCACAGTTTAAATTGTTCAGAGGCAAGTGAGTCAGATCAGACTGAGTGCTACCTCCAAGCTAATCCCCTTTTCTCAAACCAGTGTTCCCTCCTGGATTTTGTGGTTTCCTCTGCAAAAAGCAACCCTCCATATTGCATTGGTTAACTGCTTCTGAATTTGTGTGCTATATGATGTGAGGTAGCAAATTCCTTGGCCCACAGGTTATGTAATTTTGCAACCTTAAAAGGTAAATTACTGAGAGATTTCTGGTGCTCCAAAAATAAGTAAGTGGAATATTTACAAAGTAAGATCTGGACATGATCTTTGCTTGAGTTTATTATTCTGACTGTTGTTCCCCCATGTTTCCCATGCTTCTAGACAGAGTCAGTTTAATATCCATCCCAGATATACTGCCATCTCCAAGTTTCTGGCAGTCACTGTTATCTGTCACACTGATGTGCTGCACAGGAAAATTGTTCTGCATTTTTTGGTGGAGAAATAAAAAGTTATTGGCATAGGTAGTTTGGAAGCCAGAACAGCTTTCTTACCCAGTGAAATATTATTGTGTTTCAGAAGCATCTGAAGGGAGTCAAACCTAGTCCACACATATGTTCAATTTTACATGGTGTGTTGAGGCCAAAATTCAGGGCCAGCTGCTCCTAAGACTTTGGCATGTGCTTTTCTTTAACCACATAGAGCACTGCCTGTCTGTATCTGCTTGCATGGTTGTGACCTCAGTTTCAGAGCCATATATATGTTTCTTAGCCTCTCAGTGTCTTTAAAAGAAAAAAAAAAAGGAAAGAAAATACGTCATTTGGAGTTAAGTCTAGAAAAGTGGTTTTCTGTCTTTTGGCTTATTAAACTGTGGTAATACTAGAAAATACAATGTGACAACTACTGCCTAACTTTTGCATCTATATGGAATAGATTTTAATATTGTTTTAAAACTTAGACAGTATAGGAAATGAAGCCTCAAAACTCATGTATTCTGGTTGCATGTAAACTGGTACTTTTTTTGTCACACATGAGGACAGAGATTAAAAACAACTTTATAAAGTATTTATGAGGTTTTGATTTACCACAATTATTTTCTCTGGCTTTTAGAGTCTCTGAATAGTATCTTAATGCTAGATCATATTTTCTGACAGCAAAACACCAGATACACTGTAATGATTTGGCATTCAGCCTTTTGGAATGAATGCCAAAACTGGCTAAATAAATCTTTTTCAATAGCAAGAAGCAATGATTACATTGTAAACTCTGCATAAATCTGTGATATTACAGAAAGCAACTGTTTTGCAATAAAGTGACTTAGAAAAAAAAAAATCTATGGAAAAAATTTCCCATACTGGAAAGATGTCAGCATGGCATTTTGCTACCAGTCTTCTATACTATTGGAACTGAACATTTAATAATGTGACAGAAAGTGTTTTTCTTGATTATTGTGCTCAATCCCAGACCAGAGCAGTACTTACTAGAAGTATTAACTTTATTAATGACGTATAAAACTCATTGGGATTCCTAGTAGTCAGTTCTATACATGCTTAAGAAAAGGCAGGTGGTCTGTGAAACAGCTTGAGCTCATGCTATGAAAGATTTCTATCATGACAGGCAAAGCTCTGAGTTACTTGGTATTCATCTGGAGACAGTAGAGTAAAATATTCACCAGGGTGGACCACTGGCTGGTGGTGTATGACTGTTGGTCTTAGAAGTGATGCAAGACATTAGAGTTGCTGTGCTAAACACTCTGCAAGGGTGTAGACAGACAGCTTCACCAGAAGAGCTGATAGTTTAAAACACAGATGCCTCAGACCTGGTGGAAAGGGAAGCAGACATTTAAGAGAAGTAACTTGTGCAAGCCACAAAACTGCCAGTGGCAGCACTGAAAGGAGGAATGTTCCTGGAGGCTGAGCCCCATGATGCAAGCTGTGACTTTCAGTTCACGGGAGGGTGGATTTGTTTACATTCCCTTCAAGCTTTTTTGCATGGAATGACTGTATGGAAACACAGAGCCACACACTGATGTGACCATGCAGCAAGAGAGGTCCCCCAGCACCTCTGTGTGTGTGTGTGTGAGACAGGAGAAACAAGAGGGCCCCACAGTGCTCCTCAGGTCAGGGCCTGGGAGCAGAGGGGCAGGTGCCCTCTGTGACCCCCTGCTCTATCTCTTCTTGAGAGACTATCTCGGTTAGGCTTTAAAAAGGGCCAGAACCAGCTGAACAAATGTATGGCTATTTGGTGTAACATTTCTGTGCAGTTCAGGTTAATAGTTCAGTTACAGTGCGAAGACTAAATCCACATTCTCCAGATCATATAAACTCTACCTCAAAAGAAGTAACAATCATGATAATGATAACAATAAGAATAATACTTCTTCAACTGTCACATTATTAAAAAACACCCAACATCCAGGCAAAGATGTCAGCAGAAATGGCAAGGGAAGGACAAAAGAGGACATAGAAGCCCACACTGACACGCAATCGATGGATCATAAAGCCCTGCAAGGGCAGACTTTAACTCCTCGGGCTTCATGATGACCCTTTGCATCAACTTCGGAGCTATTGCAGCAGCTACCATTAAAACCAGAATGAAGTGATGCCTGCCCGGGCTCCCCGCAAGGAGCCAAGGGGGCTGTGCCGGCGGCGGGCGCTGCTCCAGGTCTGCGGGAGGCGGCAGAGGGCAGCGCTAGGTCCCTGTCCCGATCCCGATCCCGATCCCGATCCCGATCCCGATCCCGGTCCCGGTCCCGATCCCGGCCCACCAGGCTCCCCGCGCTGCCCGAGACGAGGCACTGTGGCCAGGAGCAGGCGGCACGGGGAATCCAACAGAGGATGGTGGTTAGGGAGGGCTGCAGTGTGTACAAGCATGTAGGAGAGGAACCTTGGAATATATCCAGAGACCAAATCCATGAGTCTTAGCAGCTGAAAGATGTCGAATGCTCTCCTTAGGCTGAAAAGCGTTTGGCACGCTCCCGGCGAGTGTGTCAGGACAGGGCTGGCACTGTGGCACTCCAGGGACCACACAGAGAACTTTAGGATTACAGCTGTAACGTGGCCACTTCCTCAGTTACCGCCTTCGGTTTCAAACCTCTCAACCCATTTGAAACGGAGCGATGTCCCAGCATGATGCACTTAGCACATCTGATTGCTTAATTATTGTCTGCCTTTCTGCACATGTAGAATCACAGTTTCACCTGCTCATGTGGCATCCACATGTGCTGTCCTGAACACCAGGGTGTGAGCGGCTTGGGATCACTGCCCATCTGGTATCTTCTGCCTTCGCTCATACTCTTCATTCCAACTGCAGCTTCTGCATGCTCTCCTAGGTACGGAAATGTAAATGTACAAAACAATTGTGCAACTCATGTAACACTTAGCAGAATCTTTGTTAACTGCTCTGAAAGTGAAAAGTGCCTTCTAAAGAAAAAGAGTTTAAAAGAATCTCTGTGCAATTGCTAAATGCTTGCCAGGGAAAGCAAATATAGTTTTTTAATTCTAGGTTTTTTTAAAAGACTTCCCATCATTTAAAGCCACATGGATTTTAAGTACTGTCATGATGGCTATTCAACAAATGTATGTCAATATTGCTCAATAAACACAAAAGCATAGGTGTTCTCTCAGAACCATGTCAGAAAATATATTTTTATCCTGAAAAAAAGTCCACTCCAAGTGTTTTTGCTTTCAATATGCAAAGAATACATCCTCCATCTTCATACTATAGAATTTTTTTAAATGTTATTGTTCGTCTGCATTTCCAATGTCAAAAATATTGATCTGAAAGAGGCTTCAAGAAAGGGGCAGGAAGACATAGGTAGAAAAAAGGTTTGAGAAAAACTGCTAAGAAACTCATGTCCAGCAAATGAATACAAGTAAGAAGACAAGGGAAGCAGGAAACACAGATGGACTTCCAAGAACCAGGTACTTGCTATGTCTACTAATTAGATTAATTTGCTCCTGGTCCAAAGCAAAGTACACTGAATAATACAGACAGCAGAATCAGTAATGGGTTTCTGGTGCCTGTGGTGGTCCATTTGCATTGTTCTGGGACTTTATGGAGTGCTTTTATTGCAGAGGCTGGTTTTCTTTGCCAGTCTTCTCCTTTGGCAGGTTGGCAGTGTGGTGATGCATGGATAGCAACCTTGCTTATGTAGGAAAGGTAGGATGCAGCCTCTGTGTTTGATGCTGTGGCACTGGGTTCATGCTATAATTCAGTCATTCAGGGGAAGGGGGCCAGAGGGCAGATAAGCTTTTTTCAAAGCAGTTCTTAACAGAGTTTTCAATGTGTGCTTTAGATGTCACCTGAGCAGCAGCAGGTGGATTTAATAAACTGAGATCTGTCCTGGGACTTTGCATCCTTTCCCATCTTTGCCACTGCTTTTCTGCTGAATCACCTTTTTAACCTAATGCCTCAGTTTCTTCTTATGTAAAATGGATGCAGTGAGCATTGCAGAAGCAATCAGAAGCAATCAGTAATGTGTTTTTTCTTTCTAGATGGAAAATGTGATATATAATGACTGGAGTTTATTTATTTTTATATGGGATGTTTTAGAAGAGATGCAGTCTTTGTGTGGGCCCATTGTCTCCTCTCTCATCCTTGCAATACTATAAGAATGGTGTTAGTGTAGTTTTTTCATAGTTTCTACTTGGTTGTTTCATTCAGTTCAGAATAAATGAGTATCCATGTGCTTTTGAGCTAATTTTGAATGCTTCTTTCTTGACATTCTCTTGAAGAACTTTAAGATACATATGACGTGAAGTCCCTGTCATGGCAGAGGAATCTGGCAGTCAGGCAGAAATTGGTCATAGACAACCAAAATTAGGGGTAAGGAGTAAGTAGGAAATCTTAAGAGTCACTTTAAGTTTCGGAGAGGTTTAAACAAGCAGAAGAAGGATGCATTTAGAAAGCACTCCCAAACTTAAGGGTGCAGCATTAAACATATATTTATTTTAGAAAACTATATCTTAAATTTAGTAGATTGCTCTGTATTTTCAAATCAATAGTGTATTCAACATTTTCAATTGATAACATGTCAAGAACATCACAAACATCCAGCCACTGTCTAAATGTGCTGACTAGTTATTTCTAACCTGATAATAAGCAGTGAATTGGTTAACAGTGTTGGTACTTAAGTGTGCATGTTTTGCTTCAAGGCTGACACTCCAGCAAGATGAATGGGGGAAGTTAACTTTGCTTGATGCTATTGTTTTAGCTGGTAAGGATGAGGACTCAACAAGATGAAAGTATGTTGGTTTACATTGTCAAGGCTATCTTCACAACCAGAAGCTAGAAACTTCCTTTATTATGAGAAAACAAACACATAAATTCTGGGAAATAGAATAAAACACTCCATTAATCTGCATGAAAGCATTAAATCATTCAGATTCATAGATTTGCTAACTATGGTAATTTTTTCTTCTGCATTTGACATAAGACTGTTGGGGTCAGGCGGCATTTTTGCTTGCATCCATTGATGGGCTAAGAAGTGACAGTAATAACAGACGCCGCAGACATCTTTTCTTCAAAACACCTTTTTGGAAATGGTACAGAAGTAGAGAGAGAAGCTAATAGAATGTTACTCTGTTCTATTGAAATCTGTTCAGAAAATAAATGAGATTCTGTTCTTGGCGTCCTTTGCCTTGTTGAACAATATAGGATAACTCATTTGATCTGGCTTTATACCAGCTTCTCAACTGTGAAACAAGAATGAATGAGTTAGTCGTATTTTCTAAAAATATTGAGAAATGCAGATGAAAAATTATTATGTAATCCCTAAGCAGCAAATTGAGTGACCTTTATTCACACTGAAATAATGAGGACTATTGACAGAGTAGACTACTGTTGACTGCGAGTAAGGATGAGAGAATCCAGGCTGGTTTTGTGTTGGCCCAAAGAATGCTTCTGAACTGCTGTTTTTGTTCAGTTTTACAGTTCCAGTTTCATAAGATTAAAGGGACCTGAAAATGAATAAAATTGTAGGTTAGTGATTGATATTGAATGTTAGAAGACATTCACTCTCTAGCAATCTTTGACTATATCTTCAAATACCAGTATCTCAGTTGTAGTATTACTGCTGGGATTTTCAGAAAAATAGCATGTAATGTCAACTCTGTACTTAAATGGTAACCAACAAACCCTGGAGAGCTATCAACTTATCAGTCTTTAGTACCGAAAGCATAACACCGGTTTTAAAAGTAGCTACTCTAAATGGGTCAAGTTACAGCTGGATTGTGTTTAAGTGCACTAAAATTAATATACATTTTTAGCCAAACAGAAAAATTCATAAATGCAGATACTTGTAACCAAATTATGCATTCTATAAGTTAATTTTTATTTAACCTGTTGAAAATTAGGGGTACAGACCCATACACGCACACACATACACAGAAGTTCTCAGTACTTTGTTGTCCATAACCTCAGGCTGGAATGGAAACACTACCACTTCAGCATTCAAAATCTGGATCAGCTGCTAAGATCTAAGATGTTTGGGTTTGAACTTTGTGTACTTTAGAGGTAGATCATATGTGTTCTGATCTGAATGGAAATATGAGGTAATTAGTAGGAAATAAGACAAAATCGTGTCTTTAGAAACTGAAATGTTTGTGTGTCAGATGTACCCATAAATGTACTCTCTTTCTAAAGGAAAAAATATTTAGAGATCATGATGTGAGATCTCAGTCTGAGCAAGTCACTTCTGAAGCAACAGGGGAGGAAACATCTTTGGTGGACTGAGCAAAACAATTAGTCATTGTCCTATGTACACTTTAATTAAATGTGTAAAAACCAATTCGCCTGTCAGATAAGCTACAAAACTGAGAATCTGAAACTCTATAGCAGCCGGTGCTTCACATTTGCATCACTATCTTTCTGTCATTCTGTAAAGATCGTGTCTCTATTTTCTTGCCAGTTCCATGGTGAATCTCCAAGAGACAGTATCAGTTTGGCCACAAGCAATTAGTCCTTTTTTTTTTTTTTTTCCAAAGCACATAAATTATTACTAGGCCATTAATTCTGAGTGAATCTAATCCCAGTTCACTGATGATTTTGGAAGGAATAACTTATGTTTTTCAGTCTATTAGCAGGGTTCTCACATATCTATCTTTTTAGCACATGTTTCAATTAAATTAAAGACCAGGACAACAAACACTAAGTTTGCTTTTTGTGACTTTCACTGAAAAGTCAAAAAATCCAGAGATGTCTAAATGAATTACAGTTCTACTAACAGAACCTTTAAAAAACCCATAGAAGGTTTTCATCCATTTTTTCATAATGTTTTGAGATTTTCATATGGAAATAATAGAAATAAAAAAATCCTTAGTACTATAGGCTTTATGCATGTGTATGCAATATTTAATTTAAAAATTAAGAAGTTTAGAACTTCTGAAATGGAACAGAGACACAACTGACTTTTTCAAAATGCAAATAGCAAAGGAACACTGGAGTCTTCTCTTAGTCTTATGATGGATACAGATCTATTAATCAGAGATATTTGTATGCTTTTCTCAGCATACATTTCTAGACATCACATAATTTTGTGCATATGTACATAATATCTATCTATNACAACCCAGAATATTTCTAGAGTTAACTTTATTTTTATGTGTATTTTGTGGAAAGGAAGAGCCAGATTGTTATTTTTTCCCCATCAAAAAGATCTGTGTAGTTTGCCAATATCTGCATTGGCAATACTTTTGTATTCTGTCTTTTAGAAAACTGGTTTCCCAAGGTTGAGAAAAACTGTGAGAAAAATTATGTGGCAGGAAACATTTAAAAATGAAAATATGAAATATAATTCAATTTGATAAATTCATTGTCAAAAGACACAGTACTTAGCAATTCTTTACAGACATTTTTAGCCTAAAAATATCCTATTGGTTGAGAAGAAAATGAAGGCAGCAATAAAAGTTCACAAAATCAAAAGCAAGAGCAATAGCAGTGAGTTTAAAACTGACTCTAGGGAAATATAGACAATTGATACAGGAAGATGAAAATATCTTTAAAAAACTCTGTAGAGGATGGAGGAAAATAAGAAACAATACTTTAAGTATATAAAGAAAAAGTGAGATCTTAGTATAGTTTAAATCCTGTACTCAGCAAGGATAGTAAAAGCACGGATCACTATGTGCAAAAGGCAGATGTGCTCATACATATCTGTTTAGCCAGAGAAACAGGAAGATCTATTTCTACCTTACAGCTAATGAAAAGGATTTTCTATCCCATCATTAGCTAGAAACTGAAGAAATCATATTTTGTTTTTCAAATGGGCAGTATCAGGCTTGATGCAAGCTAAGGTAATTTATTTCAGTGTACTATTAATTTTTTAATTACAGAATGCTGGGGACACTGCAGAAAATTAACACTGAGATTTTAAATTAAAAATCTGTTAAAAATCATACAAAAGACTGATGAAAATGGAGGTAAAGAAATAAGTATAGATGAGGTATAGTCATACAGGGAAAAACATTTCTAGTGTGGTCCCGTGAGGATCTGTTCTTTCTCCAATGTCAGGCAATATCTTTAGCAAAGTCTGGAAAATGTATAATTATCAATAGCAAAATTTACAAGTGACAAAAGCATTTGATGAACAATTAATGATGATGGAAGAGGAATGAGCTAATCTGGAGTGCCCACTGCAATAAATTCATTAAAATAAGGTATTTTTGTGGGGCCAAAACTGAGGCCAAAGGAGAAAGAAGTTACATATAACACTTATTATTGGGAAACTGAATCCTCTAGAAAAGACTTAAATAATATTTTGAAAGTAAGCTGCAAGAATAATGCTATGATTAAAATGTAAGATGCAATCCTTTCATGCCTGAGCAACAGACTACAGATAAAGACAGCGATACTCCCTCTGTGTATGTCATTAGTGAGGACATACTCTGTCCACTTCTAGCATTAATGCTTTGTGAAGGACCTTAACAAGCTGGAATAGACTCAGAAGAAAACTGCAAGAAAGGTATAAGCCATGGGAAATTTGCTTCATATTGAGACACTAAAGAATCCCAGTTTAGAAGACAACTTGATCACAGTCTGTAAGACCATTCATGGAAAAGACATTTTTAACCAGTTCTGTTACAAATAAAGTCTAATAAAATATTTAACATTAATTGTTTGGGATTTTTTATTATTATTGTTACTTGATCATTATCCAATTAATGATACAGGTAGAACTACTGGAAATTTAATTTTGAGACTTCTGAGCTGGAAACAGAGCATAAATATTAAGTAATAGTAATTAATGTTTGGCACAAATTCTGACACAGCAATGTGCTGGATTTTCCATCTGTTGCAGTTCTTAAATTGAGCTGTAACATATCACTCAGAAAGACACCTGATGCAGAAATTGCTGTGTCCTGGTCTATAATTTATATAGCAGGTTGACTTAGAAGACCAAAATGCATCACATGGCTATAAAATCAGTCAGGAAAAAATAACTAGAGTACTCTGTGGTAAAAAAGACAATACATACATACTTCAAATATCACTATCACAATAAAAAATACAGTGGAAATGGAAAACTATGTTAAATAACAGACTAAAGTATCACTGGGTTTAATGCACTGCTGATTTTCTGATACTGAGCCTGCCTCTAACTGTCTTACTTTGTCCAGTTCAGGTAATTTTTCCCAGTACAGTTCTGTCTATTTTGCTTTGTAATTTCTACTGATGAGTTTGAATTAAGCTTAAAGCATGTAAATCAAGCATGGTGAACGCTGTAAAAACCACAGAATTTTAAATATGTTTTTTGCAGGCACCAAGAGTTTTTCTTCAGCTGTTCTAAAAAGAGTTGGAGTGCAGATGGATCTGACTGAAAAACAGAAAATGTATACAAATGTATCATGTGTTTATGGTCTTCTGTCCTTCTCAAATCAGGTTATCCACTGGCACTTCATTCTAATATTAACAGCTATGATATTTTGCAAGGAAAGGCTACAGGTATTAAGACTTTGGGGTTTGTATTTTTATTTTGGTTGGTTGTGGGGTTTGGTGGCTTTTTTGGTTGTTGTTTTGTGTCTTTTGTTGTTGTTGTTTCATTTTTTGTTTTGTTTGTTTTTCCCAACAAGAAAGGTCTTTGATGAGAAAGTGCTTCATAGTGGCAATGCATTTGTATTCATTTAAGAAACATAAATCCTCTCATGTCCTCTAGCAATCTTTGGGAAGACTCATAGATTCAAATGTGCATTACATTTTGTCTTATATATGTATGGGCCAAAATACAACTCTGTTGGGTCAAAGCTGTATATAATGTTATCTAATGCACTGTCCTCATCTGTACTGTAACACGCAGACTTCTCTTTAGTGACCAAAACCTTATATGGTTTTATGCTCTGCTTCATTTTAAGAAAATGTCCCTGTTTTTATTTCAACCCCTGTTATTAAAACACATATACCCTTCCTGGACTGATTACAAAAATGTCTTTACAAATGTCTGGGGTAGATCAGGCACCAGCTGATTGAGGGAGGTGATTGTCCCACTCTCTTCTGAGCAAGTGCAGCCTCACTTTGAATATTGTGTGTGGGTTTAGTCACCACAATATAGGAAAGACATAAAGCTACTAGAGAGTGTCCAAAGGAGGGCAAAGAAGATGGTGAAGGGCCTTGAGGGGAAGCTGTAGGAGGAGTGGCTGAGGGCACTTGGTCTGTTCAGCCTGAAGAAGAGGAGACTGAGGGAAGACCTCATTGTATTTACAACTTCCTCGTGAGGGGTAGAGGTGGGGCAGGCACTGATCTCTTCTCTGTGGTGACCAGTGACAGGACCTGAGGGAATGGCCTGAAGTTGTGCCAGGGGAAGTTTAGGTTGCATGTTAGGAAAAGGTTCTTCACGCAGAGGATGTTTGGGCACTGGAAGAGGCTCCCCAGGAAAGTGGTCACAGCACCAAGCCTGACAGAGGTCAAGAAGCATTTGGATGATACTCTCAGGCACATGGTGTGACTCTTGGGGATGGTCTGTGCAGGGCTAAGGATTGGACTTGATGATCCTTGTGGGTCCCTTCCAACTCAACATATTCTGTGATCCTGTAACTTCTTAACAATCTTGGTTACAGACACTTTACAACTTCAACAAGAAGACAGTACTAAAACTGAAAGCTTCTTCAAGTAGACAGCCACTTCACAATACTTTACCTGAGAGCTTTTATCATTTATATTGACTGATCTTTTCTCTGCTTCCTCCTATGCTTCTTCTGCCAGTGCTTGGTATTTATTAAACTTTCTCTTCTATGTAGAATATTTCTTGAGCTTAAAACTTTCCACATGGGAAAAAAAAAAAAGACTTTCTGTAAACTTTGATAAATGATTTTATTAATATTTCACATTTGCTAGTTTCTGTTCTAAATACAGGGACTATGTGATTTTGTTTGTTTGTTTGTTTACTTGCTCTGTTTTTACATCCTAATAAATTATTCTGCACATGTTTTGTTCATTTCTGCACAGTTTAGCCTCTTTACAGATTTCATCTGTAACATTAGAAAATACTCAGAGGGTGGGAACATCTGGAAATAAACTGTATGACCCACTTTAGCGTACTTTGCACTTTGAAAGTTTGTATATTATTTCAGTGGCCCCTGGAGCTGCTGTTCTGGACAGTTTTGCTCAGCCTGGACCTCAAAACAACTCTTCTCTTCTATCCTTTGCTTCCCCCAAATAAACTCGTAACACTGAAGATGTGAAGGAGGATTGTGAGCATATTAATGTATAGATTTATTTTGGTTAAAGATTACTTTTTCCAGTATAGCCTGTGTTCTTCCATTTCAAGGTTCACAGTACAGTCATGAAGAAATTGCTTCCTTGTCTCACCAGGAGAGTCATGATGGCAAGCACCTTGCTTGTTACTGCTATGTGGTGTATTAAAGGCATCTGTATTGAATCATTCATTTGCGCAGCAGTTCACACAGAGCTTAGTGAATGAAGCAGTGAGCTAATGAATGAACATTCTGACTTAAAACAGACATATATATCTTTCAAGTTGTATTCCTTCATCTTGATGGCATACCTCAGCCCATTGGTTTAGTCCAAAGTAAATCCATAACATGTCATAGCTGGACAGACCTCTGATGAGATTATTTTCAACAAGTTAGCATACTGTTAAGTCATTATTTTCAAGGTCTCTAGCACAGAAGTCCCTTGTTGAAAAACTTTGCTTTATTTGGCCAACTGTGTGAAGGCACGTTTGAGTGAGATTTTTAATTCCCAAGTCTTGAATATTATTCCAACACAAATGTAAATCTTTGTAAGCATTACACTACTGCTGTGCATTCTAATAACATGAAAGATAATACTCCCCATTCTTAATCACTTAATTAAAATAATTGCCAGAACAACTTTATATAGCAATATATAGCTGGGGCGGGGGGGAATGTTTATAAATTTGTGTTGTTAGAATAAGTCATGGGGAGGGATTTTTACTGACTTGTCAATGGTGGTGAGTCTTGAAGCAATAACTAGTAACAAGACACTATATTTATTCCCATTTGGACAGAGTCTTGAAGAGGACAGAGTAGGACAGTGGTGCGAGCTGCTGGTGGAACTTGTCTGGGGATCTCCTGGCTCCACTCTGGAAAGGAAACCAAGGAGAGTGTGGTTGGCTCCCTGAGTCTTCTGGCTAAATTGAACCTGTCATATTTTTCAAACACCGAAGCAACTGCGGGTGTCTTTTGGAAGAAGTAATTGCTTTCAGCATTCTTTTCCTATTGCTTTCTGACCATCTCAATACTTTCTTAAGGTGCTGTCCTTTGTAACAGGAATGTGAACTGTACATAGGCCTGAAGAAAATTAACAGTGACTCAGAAAATGAAAATTATCTGGAAAAACCACATTCCTCAGGAATATAGTATCATGAAGACTTGATTATTTCTTCTTGTGGAAGGGGCCAAGGTGTTTTATGATACCGTACAGTTGTAGCTGAGATTGGCCTGTAGCCCAATCAACTAGTCATTTCTTTCTGGTGTATTTCTGCATTGGACTTGTGCTGAAATGCCCACAGGAGATTTGGGTAACTGTCTACAAATGCTTTTGCAGGTAGTGAGTGTGAATGTAATTTAAAAAATCTGTTGTTTTCCCACCCGTCTCCTACTCTTCATCTCTCTTTGTGAAAAAGGTAAATCATTCAGAGGTTGCTTTCACCATATACCAGTTTGTTGAATTTCCAGGAAGGGCTGCAGTTCCTTTACACACATGATGCTTTCTAACACATCACAGGCATCTTCAATAAAATCCATCAAACATATACATGAAAAAAACAAACAAAAAAATCCTTTCCTCTCAAAATATGCACACAGGAAAATACATATGTATGCTAATACAATTCAAATACCTGTAACTTGTGGACTAAATTATTCTCACTGAATTGTGGATATTCTTTTTTAAAATGAAGGCATAAGACTTCCTCTTTCTCATACCAGCACACGCTGAAAAACCAAGACATATTTAGCCATCAGCAGCCTAAGGAAATGTCACTTACCAATGTTTAGGATGATAAATTGCATTTTTTAGATGTGCCATTCTCTCTCCTTCCTCTCCAAGGAGATCCATTCTCAATTTTTTTACCCTTAAAACCTAAAAGAATCATAACAAAAGCTTCTCACTTAATTCATCATTTCCACTTCCTCCATTTTGGGCGCATTTACATAGCATAAAATGTGCCGCTTGTGTCACTCTGCTCTTTGCCCACATGTGAGCTTAGAATTAGCTATGCTGGTCAGACATTCAGAACTGTGTTTTTGAAAATTTTAAAAAGTAAAACCCTTTCACAACTCCTCTTAGAAACACCTGTGTGAAGAAAAGAGTTTGTCCCTTTCTTCCATATATAAAATTACTTTTGAAGTACAGTAACCACTTTGGGATTATCAGCATTCAAAGGTAAATGACACTAGGAAAAATGAGAAGTCTAAATCAACAATAACCTGTGTTTAAAAGTGCTGGAATAATCAAAATTATTCACAAATACATAAATGAGTATTGGGAATCATGTCATGACCAAGCCTGAGTGGATAGCTATGAAAATAGCCCAAACCCGGCTTGATCAGTTCTGAGTCATGGTAATAAAGCCTGAGACTGGGGTGTCTCCTGGGGACCTGATGCTCTTCAGTGTTCTTCACTGCTGTGGGACTCTTTACTTTGGGGTGCAGCACCAGCCATGTCATAGTACTTGCTGTGTGCAGTGAGTAATTGGAAGTGGCAATTGCAGTGGCAGCTATACTCACCGTGGACCAGACTCAGTGCATATACACTTTTTTTGTTATAGTTTATGAGTATTATCCAGAAAACAAATGTGCCTCTGGGCCATAGCAGCCCTGGGGGTGCAGCGTTATGGAAATAAGCTCAAATTGCTTCTGGATTTGAAGTAGCCATACAAGTAATACAGATCACAGAATACTCTGAGTTGCAAGGGACCCACAAGGATCATCAGGTCCAACTGAAGTGGATAGCCCACACAGGGATCAAACCCATGACCTTGGCATTATTAGCACCATACTCTAACTGACTGATCTAACCACTGTTCTAACACAGTAGGGTTCCCCTCTGATGTACCTGAACTAATTACTCCTCCAAACATGAAAGCCCTGGTCTGTCTGTGTCTATGGCAGAGACACTAATTACCTGCATATAGTGATGTACTATTACAGACACTTTGGACATACGTAAACAGGAAAACCAAAACCATCTTAACTGCCTAAGAGAGATCCAGTATAATTTCTGCTTTGTTCTGGGATCTCCTTCTAATTTTAAAATTAACCATTTAATTCTGTTGTGCCTCTTTCATCCATTGGAATCTGAAGGCTTGCCTTTTTTCTTATCACAAGACATTTATGTTTCTTAAAGAGGTTTCAGTGAAAGACCTTGTAAAGAAACAAGTAAACTCTATCTTTTCCCATGTATTTATTTAATTAATTACCTCTTTAATTTTTTACTTGTCCACTAATTTTATGTTTATTATGGCTTTTACTAATTTTCTGCAGAAACAATTTATTGGCCTGCACTTGTATAGATCTCTTATTTCTAGGTATTTGGTATCACTTTAGCTGCCTTCTTGTCCATCAGTACAGAAGAATTATTAAGGGGAGACATTGAACAGGGCTAATCTGGGTTTATGTCTTGTTAACATGAAGAAAAGGGAATCAAACACACTTCTCCTCTGGCATGAATGGCAGCCCTGACTCTGTGTCCTCCTTCAGTTCTGGGAATCATATCCCCTATTTCTTCAGCTTTCTTTTACATATCCATGAAAATACACTCTTTTGCTTCAAAATGCTGTGTACATTGTTTTGCATTGGGCAAGAGAAAAAAAAAAATTGAAAACCATTTTGATTCAATTAGAATCAATTGTGTCTTCCAGGTGGGGTTTTTATTTTCTGCTTTGTCTTGAAAAAATAAAATTTCTATTTGCACTGACTAAATACTTTCCAGGAAACAGATTATGGTATTTGATTTTTCTCTGAATATGTACTAAGTTTTAACCTTTTTTTCCCCCCTGTAAACTCAATATAATGTCTCAGTTCATACATCTGTGAGATCAAAAATGCACAGTGCCAAAGCACTTGGTAGGAAATCTATAAAAAACCCAGGTGTCTGAGTAACAGTTTGACAAGCGGAGAGACAAAAGGAACACAGGGAAAGGAACCGTGTCAGAGAAGTGTGAAGACAAAGGGTCTGGAGGCAAGGTTCGTGCTCAGTGTCATAGGGGAAATAGAAACTCTACCGGTGTCAGCTTTCTCTCTGTAATGCATCTCTGTCTCAATTCATGCTAAATAGATTGGCATGTAGTGCTGACAGCCTATTATTCTACAATCCATGTGTTTTTTAAATACATATAGATAATAGTACACTTCAGTCCCTTAGCTAGAATATCAGTAGGACAAAATGACAATCCACATATTTATATATTTGGTTTATGGTAATGTAACAGTGAGAGAAGTGTTATCTTTTCTGGGGACTCTGGTGATTCCTTTAATTAGTGGAGAGAACTGTGTCTTAACTGGCCTCTCCTTCAGCTACCAGGAGCTGTTTGGAGATTGAGTCTGAGGAGCCTATAGAATGGCTCAGTACAAAGTACAAAGTAGATACAAAGATACAAAGTAGGTATCTGCAATAAATCAAATGAGTTGTGGTTGGAAGTACCTGCTTCTTCCAACTGTAAGTTTTCATTTTGTCTTTAAGCTACAAATAGTTTAAGCTACATAGGCAACTTAATCTTAGTTCAGGATGCTGAATCTTTTTACCCCTAATGCTGCTGTATTGTTTAGGATTCTGAGATTAGCTCAGACGGTTAGAGCTTGGCGCTAGTAATACCAAGGTCATCGGTTTGAACCCTATATGGTCTATTCACTTAAGAGGTGGATTTGATGATTCTTGTGGGTCACTTCCAACTTGGAATGTGATTCTGAGCCAGGATAATATTACTCAGTTCTGATTCTGAAAAAATAAATATTTCAGGGAAAAATTAATAAAGCTTTATACATAGTTTGTCCTGATCCTGTAATATAGTTTTCATTAGTTTTAAGACAAAGGAAGTTTGCAAGCTTTGTTTTGTATCTATCCACTGTAACAGCAGTTATCAGGAGAGGACGGGCAGCAACAGCCAGTCCATCTAACTTGTTTGCAGTGTCTCACTTTCAAACATCATTGGAACATCACTCCAGCAATATATCAAGGAATGGCACATCAAGAATATCCATATATGAAGGCATGTGTAGACAACAGGCTTCTTTGCACTCAGCGTCATATATCTCACTATATGAAGGACATAGTACTAACAGCTTGTGCATGTGTAAGTTTTTCACCAGAAAGGGTGGTTCGCCAATCTCTAGGCCTTGCTTAATAAATTATCTTTCTGTCCTCACTGCTCCAGAAGTGCCTCCCAGTCTACAGCCAGGCAAGTGGGCAGAGACACAGGTGGCAGCTGCAGATCTTACCTGTTGAAGAGTGATCCCTGTTTCAGCCCTTTCTACTGAGTGATGCAAGAGCAGAGTTCCCACGGGGCTGAGATTGACACTAAGTGAGGTGACAGGACCTTGCCATACCAGTGTGAATGTCCTTGATTTTTAAATAGATTTCTTTCATATATAAATCCTGGTCTATGAGGCCTAGATAAAATTTCACTGACTTGTTTTGCTTAAACTAATCAGTGAGGGCTGTACTGAAATAAATGTGGTTTTAGCAAAACTCAAAATTTATCCTAAAAACTGTTTTCCGTTTGTTTCATTTAAAATCAGCTTAATTTTTTTAAAAAATCACATTTACAGCTGGTACAGACAAGCTATAGCTACTATATTTTATGACAATATAGTAAATTTGGGTTTTAAAGTTATGACAGTAATATTAAAAATATGATTTATGATAAAAGTACAAATGTATATATATCCATCTGTTGAAAAATGCTGAAAACTTTTTATGATGAGGTCTTAAGGATACCTTCATTCCATAGCTGCTTTTTTTAGTCCATATTTTTTTCCAAGATGCAGTATAATTTCACATTTTAACCAAAGACTCCAGTCTCATGCTATATAGACTGTCAGTTGATTCTTTGTCTTCCTGCTTTTATGCAGCATGCCAGCACTATTTCTTCTCTCCAACTTTCTCTTGGAGAGCAGTTTAATTGCATTTGAATGCCTGGTCCCTGGACTGTTCTGTGGAGCCAGGTAGCTGATGATCAGGAAGCCAGTCTTTGGAGTCCAAGGCTGCAGCTGGAAGCTGCTGGAGCAGGCTAAAGGAACCAGAGCTGTTAAAAAACAGAGCAGCAGCAGAGGCTGATACACATGAGCTGTAAAAGACTGTCTTCAAATTCTCCCTCCTGCAGAGGGAAGTAAGTGCAATGCTTGCTATTTGGAAAACCTCATGAGATCTGAAATCCACAGGGATTATTATTTTCTTTATTAAAAATGACATTGCTTGTAGGTTCTGAGAGCTCCCCCATACAAGACAGTACATGGGGCTTCTTTGCAGTTTTTCTTTTGTTCCTACTGAAATCAGCAGGAAATCACAGTTGATCTGAGTGGAAACAGAATCTACACAAAGTTCAACTGGCTTTTCAGCTGAAAGCTCACAAGGATTTTATCACTGGTCAAAGATTCCTTCCTGTCTTATGCAGAACTTTCTATTAACGATAAAAGCTGTATTTTTCCACATTATCGTATGTTCACAGAAGTATTAGAACTGCCATACCTAATCAGAGCAGTGGTCCATCTAGGGTAGTGTCTTTGGCTCCAGATGCCTCAGCGGAAGGTGCAGGGAAATTCATAATACCATATCCCAGGGGAAGTATCTTCATAATCTTTGGCAGTTTTTGGCTAG
Organism: Scytalopus superciliaris; assembly: GCA_013400415.1. Classification (NCBI taxonomy): domain Eukaryota; kingdom Metazoa; phylum Chordata; class Aves; order Passeriformes; family Rhinocryptidae; genus Scytalopus; species Scytalopus superciliaris. Next base: position 138,541 of record VXBX01001683.1, read on the forward strand.
TCGTTGCCCTGAGCATGAGTGTTTATATTCGTTATAGACTTTTATCCTATCTAAGGGTTATCTATCATGTATATTCTATTGTTTGAACTATTCTCTACAGGTTTAGGCATAAAGGTCACAATAGGACAGAGGTCATAAGTCACAGTAGATCAAAAGCCATAGCGTGTCAAATGTTGTAATATAATTCATGCTCATGTATACAGCTCATATATAAAGTGATAGTTCATGCTAAGGCATTGCCTCACATTGCTCTTATAGCTACAGCTCCCCTAAGAGCATTATAATATGCTATTGACTTTCTTGTGGATTCATCGTGCTGTGAATTATTTCTGGCCAGTGGAATGCATGGAGTTACCTTTTGGGTATTACTTAAGCAGGCGTCTTGTGATTGTGCCAGAGATCTTTTTTGCAGAAGTCAAGGTGTGTATTGTTTCTCTAGATTTTTTTTTTTGGGGGGGAGAAAAAAAAGGAAGAAACTGAAGATTTACACTTTGGCTTAAAGATATACTGGGTATATGAAAACAGCTCTTTTTTTCCTCTCCCATAAAAGAACTGATCCCGTGGTCTCAGCAGGAATATGTATGTGAAGCCATATTCAATAAACCTTAGGTGCCACATTTTTTCTCTATTTGCTTTTAAAGCAAAGAACAGACAACTGCCACATATACTTTTGTTCCTAGCATTCCATCTTTTTAATTTCCTACATGCAATTACTCACTTTTTCGCCTCCTTCTTTGTTCTATTCCTCTTGGAATAAAAAAGAGATAAATAAAGCAAAAACACTGTACACTATTCTCTTCCTAAGGTCGCTTTACTCCTAACCGTTTGACTTTTCACCCTATGGGCGCTTAGTGGAAAAGATATTACTTACTTGCTGAGGAAAAAGCATTTAATGAATCACAAAATCATTCAATTATTCTTAAAAACACTTCACATCACACATCTTTTTCCAAGTAAAGTGAGCATTTTTCACATTTAAATGGTGCATAACTGCCTCGTAGAATGTGTCCCTAGAGTTAGAGACATTTTTACAAAAAGGTTCCAGGAGTAGAGAGAGTATTTTGATATATATAAGCATTAAAGACATTGCATTAAAGATGCAGAACTTCCTCTTCTCTCTTCACTGTCTTTCAACAACATTTATTCAAAGTTGCCTTTGTGCTCTTGTGCAATGTCTAGCTTTGTGCTGAGCTGAAATCCACACGTGTTGCTTTGGTTTGCTGCAGTACTACACGATAAAAATGAAGTAATAGTAAAGCTGTTAGCTAATATGGGTCAGCAAAGCATTTAGAACGTGTTTTTTAAATAAAATCACAATTTATGTAGGAAAGGAAGTAAGAGATTTCATCAGAGAAGTACATTGTTTTCAATCGTTTTTGAGCTTGATGATGATCTCTCGCTACTTCTTCTCTGTTTTTGTAAGAGAAGTGCTTTCTGCAGACTGCAGTAGCTGCCACTTCCAAAACAACTTTTTCTTTTTAGAGCTTTTTTCCCTCAGAAGTTTTGTTTTGTTGTTGTTTGTTTTTAATGGACTTACATTGTAAAATGTTCTTTTCTGTATTTTATGAAAATGTATGTGCTTTACCTGACAGAATCAGGTGGCTGACTCAGTTTGTAAAACCAGCTTGAAGGCTGCACTTTTGCCAGGGCAAATGGGAGGCAGCCTGTTTATTTGAATGCTGGTATATGAGCCGGCTAAGGAGCTGGTCTTGAATTTGTAAACGTTCCTGCGCTTTTATATCCCTGTAGTTTAAACAAGTAATTTTTTCCAGAGCAATAATTTTTTTTTTCTTAATTTAATAGGAAAGAGTGGTATTATTTATACAACAGCTTTAGGCTAGCTTAGATATCTGACTCAGGCACAGTTTTAAGAACTAAACCTAGGTGTTTGTACTTCCCTACATAGCTGGCAGCAAGACAGAGGTGCCGGGGGGGGCTGTAGGCAAAAGGGTGTCGCTGCAATTCAAAGGACCTAAATCAGATGCCTGAAGTAGACAGTGTGAATAACCCTTTAGATGACTGGAATTATTGGACCACATTAGAGAGAGAGGAAAAAAGTGAGGCTGGCATATGGTGAGTGTCCTACATATGGTATGTTGTTTATATGTGTTTTTTTCCACTAGCATTTCTCTTTCCTTTGTTGCTCCACCTCCTCCTGCAGTCTCTCCTAACAACGTTAATTCAAAAACTTCTGTGGTTGAAGGAAATTTTTCGGACCTACGCTACTCTCAAAAGCAAAAAAACCAGACATGAAATGAGTTAGCTCTCTCTCCTGTACTTGCCTTGCCTAAGCAGTGCCCTGTGTGCTTGCGTGTAATTCCCCATTTCCTTTTATTTCTCTGGAGCCGATAGGTGTGTGTGTGTTAAAATCACTTGTCATAAAATTTACCATATTTCACCTCTCAAGACTGTGTTTTAGACTCAGATATCAATAAATTTTTCAATAACTAGAAAGGATGGGCATCAATATACTAGACACACAATCTTCATACTGTATTCATTCCTTTGGCCCAGTCAAATCCTGGTCTTATCCAAGGTAGCTTCAGGGGGAAGCTCCCTTGTGCTGCAAAAAGCAGGCTCCACCTGGTTCCGATTAACTTCGCACTGGTTGGATCTGCCCAGTGATGGTGTAAGAAAATACGGAGCAGAGAAGCCTGCAATTGAAGCCATAGATTCACGGCCTATAAAACTAAAAGGCTATTATGGTCATCTACTCAGTGTGCCTGCCCTCTGTAAGGGGCACCAGAACTTTTCTAAATTACTCTTTTTTCTGTGTGTGTGTGTGTGTGTGTGAGATTTTAACAGGAAAAAAAATCTTCCGTCTTGATTTAAACCTTCCAGTGTGTTTCTCCAACTACATCTTCTTACCAATGGCTTCTGTTACACCTTTGTCACCAGACTGAAAACTGTAGTGTTATCAAATTTCTGTTTCTCACATAGTTATTTATAAGCTGCGATCAAGTAGCCTTTTAAACGTCTCCCTGATAACCTAAATAGATTGAGCTCCTTGAGTCTTTCATTACAAGGAATGTTTTCCACTCCTTTCATCATTCTTGTAGCTTTCCTCTGAACCTTTTCCAATTTTTCAACAACCTCTCTTGAATTGTGGTCACAGTATTTCCAGAACTGGTTGCATCTGTGCCAAGGACAGAGGTAACACAACCATATTGTATACTTCTCTGGTGATGTGCCCATGGGTTGTTTCAGATTCGTGTCCACCTTCTTGTACGCACAGTTCTTCACTGATTATCTGCTCTACAGGCTTTTTCAGGCTGACTTCAATCTGTGGACAGGATCCCTACCTTGTAGGAGTCGTACAGTCTTTCTTATTAGAGCAGTGTCTTATGTTTCTCTGAGTTGAAATTTACCATTTGTTTAACTGTGGCCAGTTTCCTGAGCAATCTGGGCTTCCAGAGACTTGGCTTGCTTTTTATTTATTAATATTCCAATAATTTCAAATGCAAATTTTCTAAATATGGTTGTTTTTTTAAAAATTGATAGAAGAGTCATAGATAGAAAAAAATTACAGTCATGCATTTGTGAATCACTGTTAAATAAACACCAATGATTATTTCTCTCATCCTAATACATGCTTGAGACTGAGATTTGACTCTATTTAATAGGTATAGTGCTGGTTTTAATGAATTTTTTTGCCATCAAAATATTATGCTTAATAACTAAAATACTTTCCAATATTCCTTTACATATATAATAATACTAAAATTACCTTTATTCTACCAAATTTATACTCTTATTAAATGATATCTAGTTAGCTTTGGCAAGATGATTTTCCAGAAAATTCTGTTCTCACTGCTTTGATTAAAAAGAACTAATACTCCCAGAAGCCATTCCCTATTTTGCTTGAGATCAATGTGTGGTTGAAATGCCCACAGACATTTAGGTCATCACATTTATTCTTTTTAATTATTCACAAAAGTTTTGCATAGTTTCCTTGAACCTTCCTAGTTTTCCAAGACATACTAAAAGTTCTTACTAACCATGCAGACAGGTTATCTGCCAAATGTATTAAAATACCTCCATGCAAATTACTCAGGTCTACTAATTTTAAAAATGTCTAGTTTTATTAGCTGCTATTTAATGTACTCCTGTGCAACTACTGAAATAGTGAAGCATATTCATCTGATACGAATACATCATTTTCCCAAAATACAGAAGAAAATTATTTGAGAATTTTTTTTTTAATGTTATTACAAAAAGTCCCAGTAATTTCCATTTAGTAATGGAGCAAGGCAATTTTTGGGATTTTTTTTGTTCATATTATAATTTCAAAATGTCTTCATATTGTCCTTATTTCTGATTTCTCTTTGTAATATTTGGCTTTCTTCAAAAATGGTCTATAACTCCCAGCTTCTAATTTACATTAATTGCTGCCTCTTTCCCTTCTCCTTCCTTTTGCTTGTTTGTTTTAGTATTGCTTTCATATACAAAGTAATCTTATTATTTTCAACAACAGAGTAGAAGGTTTTCCTTGATTGTGACTTTTTTTGCCATGTCCTTTACAGCGCATTTAGCAATCTGAAGATGTCAGTCAATTTTTTCCTTTACTAGTTTCTCCAAATAACTGCTTCACACTCACTATCAACTTTGTAAGAGCTGTTTGTGTTACATCAGCAAATATAAATATTATATTTTAATTCATTTGCCCATAACAAATATAATCAAGTTTTAGCTATGTGCACATAAGCAATTAATTTTTAATACCGTGATTCCTCTGTCACTAGACTGAAGTCTTGTAGAGAATTCCTCCATGTTGGATGCAGTTAGGGAAAGTGTAATTTTTTATTTATTTTATTATATCTTATTATGGACACTCTGAGGTTTCCCGTTAATACTATTCCATATGTTGTAAGCATTTTTAACATGTTAAGATATTTCATGAACTGTATGATGGAAATACAGACTTTTAAAATTATTATTTAAATGCGATGACAATAAGAATCTTTCAAATGAGCAATAAAAATGAGATAAAAAATGTCAGCCTGATTCAAATACAATTTGGATCATTGTTTCATAATAAAGTGTAGTTTTAAAAATATTGACAGTTACTGAGAGGTGCGAAAGATTTAATGCACAGAAGCCATTTGGGTTTTTTGGTAGGAGTAAAGTGTGAACCCACAGTCACAGTGTTCTGTTGTAGCCTCTGCTTATTTACAGTATGATACATAGATTGCTCTCTTCAATGCTTTAAGCAGAAATACAAAACATACCGAAAATGCAGCTACAATTATAACAAATTATAAAATGCTGGAAATCGTGTCTGAAGTTTCAGGCTCTTTGAAGCCAATAGCACTCAAAACTGTTAGACTTCCAGTAGTTTTCTTCACAAAATGCTGTTCCATATTATAATAATTTAACTTGCTATTAGCCTCATGGTAAAGTTTGCTAACTGGACCATAACACCCAATTACCTCACCCCAATTTAATCCCATTCTTTGAGAGGGTGAAACCTATTAAAAATGGTATTAAATAAGAATGTTTCCAGGGAACGCGTATCCTAATTCTTGCTACATGATTTCCTGGAAACATTTTTAAAGAGGAATACTGCATTTCTATTTGTCAAGAACAGACTATTCTTAACAACAGCTCTGAACTGAATGCCTACAGTATACGTTTCTAATTTTAGATATAGTTGCCTTATAATAATTCAGTTTAATTTCTTTTGCCCTTTACCTTGCATATTTAGGTGCAAAGATCTTCTGTTCAGTGCACAGCACCCAACATAAAACGGCAAAGATCTCTATAGAAATCCTATGAGAATATTACTGATAATTCAACTGGGTGTTAAATGGTGAAGTTTAAAATATTTTTATCAGCAAAACCATAACATATTATGTTTTTTTTGAATGTACAATATGGCAGTTCAGAAAGGAAACACCGAATATTTGGAGAATAAAATCAATATTAAAATGGATTAACAATAGATCTGGCTTCAATGCAATAAATCCAGAGAGACTCTGCAAGCACAGGAACTAGCTACATTTTCTACACGGATTTATTTCCTACTATTTAATGTACATAAAACACATTAATTTGATTTGTTATTGGTATTCTGTACCATGAGGAAAGTCAAGAAAAAAAAATCCATATAACCATGCATGAGCATAATGTTAAATATAAGAAAATAACGTAGCAATCAGACATGAACTCACTCCAAAAGAGTTATTAGGGGACGTTCACACATGCAGGAACACTTGGGTGATTTGAGAGAGGCCAAGGTTGACCAGGCCCAGTGGCTAATATACCCTATCACCAGTACAGAACAGTCCTCAAGGCTAAGTATCCAGGAAACTACCTTCTCTGCTCATGCTCTTTCTGATCAGACTTGTCTTTTTCTGGCAGTTTTTTCCAGCAATCAGATTCACTGGAAACATAAAAGAGAAAATGATTGCTGGAGTTGTGCTGAACAAGCGGAGAGTTATTTTCTTCTTGCTCTGTTTGCCCATATGCACAATGAAAGGAAGCTGGCGGAGGTCCTGGTCCAGGAAAAGAATTAGGGGCTTTATCATCAGACAATAAATTGAGCAAATTGCAAACTGCAAGCCTTTTCTCTTCAGAGTACCCCTGAAGGACTGGTGGCTAAACTCGATGCCTTAGAGGAGGAAGTACATGGAGATTGTAAAGATGAGTAACCAGACAATGAGGGATGCTTGTGCAAGGTCTGCTGTCAAGCACTGGGCAAAGAACACATGAAAAAAAGACCCTAAAATTCTAGAGCTTGAAGTCCTGGTAATTTAAATAATTTTCAAAAGGTGCGATAATCCATTGTACTTTTTATTCTAAAATTTTGGCTGTTCATATAGTAATATTCCAAAGGAGAGCACATTTGATGGTAATATACATGGGTTATCAGAGACATATAATGAAGCTGTCAATTAAGAAGAGGATTATTTGTTTCATAGTGGTTCCGTTCAATAGAAATGAACAAGGATTTTAAAACCAGGGAGTTAAAAACTAAAAAGACTTTCATGACCAGTGAAATAAAATCTTTCTGCTCTTTGTTATCATATAACCCTTCCTCAGATTCTGATTCAAGGGGTACAGGGGAGAGGTTTTAATATCCTGTAAAATTAAAAAATCGCAAAGTAGAACTTTGACATGGTGACTGAACCCCTCTGAGCTTTTGAGCTGGTCTTTGGAAACCTGGAAGGAGTCCAGATTTTTGCTAACTCTTTGTTTTCAATCCAAAATAATCTGGAAGTAATACCTGTAACATGACTGATATTAATGTATACCTGTAATAAGGATATAAACTCAGGGAAATACGTCCGCTTAGTCTCTTTAAATAATGATACAAACTTTACCTTAACATGATCATCTCACACAAATGCTTTCAAACGTCAAAGGGCTAGAGTGTTATTTAAAGGAATTTTTTTCCCTTATAAATTGACGCATACCCAGAAAGAGATCTGAAAAATATTGAGCAGAAATCTAATCCAGCAAAAATCTTTATGGATAAACTGTTCCCCTAGTAATCCCTCAACCTATAAACACCTTAATAAGACATCTAGAGAAAATTGTTTGAAATTCCTACAGAATCAGTACCTCTGAAAATGCTGCAAAGCTGGTTTACTAACACTGGTTAACTAGTTACAAAAGGAACCCAAGAATCACAAGCACTGCTCGATTTGCCAGAACGAGAGGCTTTCTTCCTTTCCCTGCCCCTTGCCTGGCAATCAAATTTTCCATACAAATTGGCATGGTGTGGTAGATTTTCCCTCTGCTATTCCATATCCTTGATATTCTCTGTGTGGGGAACTGCCGCTAATGCCAAAGGGATGCTTGGCTTGTTGTGCTCTCCCGATAGTTACTTCAGAAATGCTGTTAGATTAAATAGCAAGGGACAGCAGTGTTTTAGTCGTGATCCATCAGCCGGATCTGAGAGGAGCCGTTTGCCCTGAGAGAGGATAGACTTTCGAGACATATGGTGCTATAATGGGGGGGTGGGGATTTTTCAATTCCAATCCCCCCCATTCCGGATGAGAGAGACTGAGCTAATACCCTCGTGTACGGTGCACTGCATCTAGCTACGGAAGTAGCGTTAGGATGGAATTTATGGACTCCCTAAATTGTTTGCCAGGAAATGTTTACTAGCTATGCACAATAAATGACTGTGAAAGCTTATTCCTGTGTTTAATATGGTATGCTTATTTCCTTATATTTTGGTCATACTATTATGATACCAATAAAGGAAACTCAAAAAAAAAAAAAAAAAAAAGGGCAAGAAAACAAACAAGCAACGTATGTTCATATTTGTGGGACTTCATTTGGAAAAGTCTGATTGACTACAAATTGTACAGGGTAAATTTACTGCCTGCACCCTTGGATACATGCCATGCCTGTCCTATTAGAAATTAAATATGACTTATTTTTAGAGCAAAATATTCTCATCATCAAGTCAAGGTATGTTTTTAAAAAAAGCCCCATTACCACTGCAGGGGATCATACATAATGAAATTACTGTACATATATATATGAGAAGACTACCTACCGGCATTCCAAAAGGGATACACAACTTAATAATTTAGAAATTAAGCAGGCAGTTTTGGATCACAGGCTGAAGTCTTGGCATTTTGCTCTGGGATGTGACTCTATCTTCCATACAGTTCACTATTTTACCAGGGACTACTGTACAGTTTTATAGGGTGTGTTAGATTAGATACATTTCCAAACATTTTACTCTGCTAGGAAGAGAAGTCAGAACTTTTTCTGGTAATCTGTGCAAAAAGCTTTTTCTGCTCCTTCATTTGATTTCATGTGAGGCTTCTATTTTAGTATAACGCATCTAAGAACTCTCCCTGTTATTAAAAGAAAGGGAACACTAACTGAATTTATTTTAATTGTACATTAAGGGTTTGAGCCTGGAGGTAAGCCTGTATTTTTGCATGGCTGAACACTCTCTTTCAGCATACACATATGTGTATTTATACATTCAGTATGCAGTTCATGATGGGATTTTCAAGTTTAGTATCTTCATAACAATGCAGTTTCTCAGTTTGAACTTGCATTTTCCATAAAGAAGAATAACTACAGTAGGCAGGCATACTTTGTCCCTTGCTTCCTATTAATATAACAGAGAAGATTAGCTGATAAAAAAAGAACGAAACAAAATTTAAAATTAGGCATCTCAACCTCTATAGCAGATCATTTAATAATTTTAGTGCAATAAAAATTGAAACTTCATTAGTAAAATATTTTATCCACCAGCTTTGAATCAAAATGCAATTTTCACTGGTGTGGTTTTTTTGGTTTTGTTTTCTTTTTGGTAATCACAGGGAACAGTATTTATATCAACTGCACTTTTAAAAATTGCTATTACAGTCTAACAATGATGTTGATCCTGTGAGGTCACTGGGGAAAAAAAATCAGCACTTCTCAAGGTCAAGTATGAAGACAGTTCTTGCTGTAAAACAGTTAAAGGGTGGATTGCTTCACTAAAATGTTTTCAGAGTACCTAGGAAGCTGATCACAGCAGCAAAAGTATATGAAGAATACATTATTTGTAATACTACTAGGAGGGGAAAGTGGTAATAAGAAAAAGGCAGTACAAGTGATCTTGGTAACAGCAAAACTTGTTTCTACAAAAGGGACCACATAGGTTTGGATGCACTATGAACACATGATTCATACTGTGGGATGTTAGTTTTGATTCAAATTTCACTGTTTCAAACAAAAGAGCAGTATTTAAGAATTTTTTCTTTTATATAGTAAAAATCTATTTCAGCTTAAATCTGTTGCCTGCAACTAGTGAGCTGAAAAATGCAAAATGCTACGAAGGCAGTTTACCTGGACAGTGTCTGTTTTATTAGTTTTAATCAGAGCTGTATTGGGTATCGTGAAGGAAAAAACACAGCTTTCAGAATAACATAGCCAAGAGGCTGACATGTCTCGTGCCTTTCTCTTCCATTAGAGACATGCTATGCCTCCAGATGCTGCAGTCTGGATTTAGGGGCATATACTGCTCTTGCACAAATAAGAGTTGCATATGTTATGAGTTAATTCCATTTTGTTGTGTTCTCTTGCACATGGCGTTTTTGAAACAGTTAAATGGAAAATATTTTTAGTTTACCATCTTGTATTAAAATATACTTAGATTATTAAATAAAATCTAAATCCCTGAGTGATACATTCTACAGCTCAAATGCACAAATGCTTAAAGTTCATGGACAAATTACCTATGAGGGAATTACACAAATCCAGACTGTGTCCCTCCATGCTGTACTTTGCATTTGTCTCAGTCAGCTGAAAAGTATTCAAAATAATACACCTCTTCACCCAGCCTGCAATGCTAGGCACTTTGCATTTGAAAGAGAAGGGATAGGAATAAATGGGCTTCACACTTTTATTGTGGGCATCTAATTTAAATGAAATACATGAGACATGCATCAAACAAGAGAAAGTGGCTACAGTGCACCAAAGTCCAATACATAAACTTGGATGATGTGAAAGTGCCTCAAAGATAGTCCCTTGCTGGAATAGTTTATTGAACCCAACTTGAGACCTATCCCATTCTATCAAAGGACATGCAAATGTGATGCTTAATAAAGCATGACAAGTAAAAATACATTGGAAAGTTTTATTTCAAGAAGTAATATAATATATTCACAACTTATCTGTAAAGCTGCATTCTGTTTTGGGAATATAAAATAAAAAATGAGTTTATGCAAACGTGGTCTTGGAAGGTGTCAGTCTCAAGGGATGTCACTCTTCATGACAGTTAAGAACTTACTTTTTTTTTTTTAGTGTCATTGATGCCTGCAAACTACTTTTAGTTTCCTGAATCAGAATTATTGAGACTTTATCTGCAAATTAAGCACCTCTTGGCATGTATTTTTTAGGGAAATCCAGTTTATTTGATTTTTTGCTGTTGTTGCTTTGGTTTTTTCTTTGGATTTTTGTTTTGTTTGTTTATTTTTTATTTTTCTCACTCTGTCACAAGCCAAAATATCTGCATCTAAATCCTCCCTCAGTTTAGTCTAAAATGAAGATCTCAAACAATTGTTATTTTGTATTTAATTTGCCCTGTTGTTAGCATTATCTGATAATAGGTTTTGAGGTGCATGATGCAGCTTTGCCATTTTTAGCTCTTTGTTTCCTATAGCTATTATTAATTTAGGTTGTAATCCTGAAAATGTTTCTAGTCAAGCAAATAGCCATGAACGCAAATATGACTGTGTAAAAACACAGGATTATTCCCATGTGAAACTGGTGAAATTAATAGAGCCTGAGCTCTGCAGGGCAGTGAATATCTTTCTGTTCCGAATACTAGGTAGTTAGGAGTTTCTGCTCCAAGTCTAAAGCTCATCACACTATAAATCATAGCACACACACCTGCAAAGTAAATAACATAATTCCAGCAGCTATAGATAGATATTTTGTAATTATTTATTCTTGGTGCATAGATATATGCATATGTGTCTGTATGTCCCTCCAAAGCAGAGAAAATTATGAATTACTACAAATACACACTGTAAGAGTAGTATTTTACACATTAACGTGTAAAAGAGACAACAAAAGTTAATGACTTATCAGTCTCCTAATGTTCCCTGATGGAGGCAGAATTATGAAATACGCCTTCTGCTGTTGGTCCTGGAAGGGCTTGGAAATGTCATCCAGGGGACAATAAATATTTCAGGTAGAGGTACATTTTTTTCTCTATTTCAGCCTTTGTAATGTAAGCATACTGCATATTTACCCACTAAATGGGTGTAAGTCATAGTGGAAATCTTTTGAGGCACAACATTTTCAATAATCTGTATTTTTTATTCTTGGTGACTCAGAGTTGAAGTATAATCAGCAAAGTATTGACTTAGCAACACAGTAAGAAGCAAGCATTGTTAAAACTATGGAGTGATGAAAATACACTTTGCCTTTCTTCCGTGCACAATGTCTGCATTTTCAATGGGGACTCTGGTAAAATGCCTTTTCAATGCATATACAGATCAAAATCCACAATTCAAATTGTATCAAATAATAAAATGATTAATATGTAAAATTACAAGCCTTTTTTTTTCCCTCTGTGATTAATAACTTTAATAGGAGAATGGATTGAGGGCAGTGTGTAATTGTAAGGATCTGAAGACAAAAAAATGGAAAACATATTTTTCAGGCATCATTGACTTGCCCGCATATGTACTTTGAATACATTTCTAAATACAAATGAAAGATACGTATTATTAAAGTGCCCTACAGAGCTTGTCATAGCTGTTTTCTAGTTCAAGTATTCTTAAGTGGAGATAATACTAGAAAGAATAAAACAATTGCTAAACTGCAATATAACATGCACATTGGGAAACAAATAATATTGTGCAAGATGGTTCAGTTTGCAAATAAATTATCTGTTTAAAACAAACACACCCCAAAGTTTTGAATATAACTTGTTCTGGGACTTTTGAGTATCTAATGCAAGTTTTCCCTAGTTCAAATTCTAAAAACACCCCTGAAACATCATAGTTCAGGTGCGAAATCTCAAGAAGACTCACAATTTTAATATTTCATTGGTTTATTTAAATTAAATAGGAAGCATAAGACATTTTACTAGTTACAGTGGTCTGGCAATTCAAATAACTTTCAATGATGCAATACAAACCTGTACCTCATTTTCAGTGAGGGCCTCATAGATAGGCACAACTTTTCTGTAACATACTAAATTGGTGGCATAACTTTAAAATTTGTGATACTTGGAGATCATAAAAATTAGAACAGAAGCCATATGTATATGGGAGAATTAGATGAAAATATGGATTCAGGTTTAAAGTTTTTATAGATCTGCTGTAGTCTTTAAACCAAAAATTATGTCTGATAAGTGTTAAACCATGGCACATGTAAGCGCTATAGAGAGTGAAGTGGAAGTATACCACAGAAACGCAACGTTCAAATTTGTGGTATGCATTGTGGTAGTGTAATTTCTCAGAAAAAAAAATGGGTTTATGGAGAAGTATTGTAAAGGTACTGGTATACCATAAGTTTCTGAATGGTAAATGTGACTATCATCTACTTTAACTAGTCAAGAATTCAGTATTTTTGACCACTCAGTCAACAAATAATTAATTTTCTGCACAAGGATTTTCAGTTAAGGCATTCAAGCATCTCTGAAATGACGCGTGATGTCCAGGCTTTATTATTGCTTATATTTGGTGGATTTCCACTGTAGCACAGGTATCAAGAGAAACGAATTATATTGCTTCTATGGGAGTTAAACAGGCAAAAATTAGGGAAAAAAAGAAAAGGCTGAAAATAAACATACATCTGCTGTGAATCTGGATTGACTCTAAGGTTAAATGATGCCTGCCTTCACCAAATTGCCATGGAAAAATATGAACTGATCATAATTACAGTAGAATAAAATCTTGTCCTCTTGCTTTGGTAGGCTCTTGAGTACAATAAAAACTGGCTAAAATAAACTAAATTCATATTTGTAAGCTTTCCCTTAAGTAAGAAGAATATTCTTAAATGGTGTAAATTGACATTCTTTTGCTGACTTCAGCAAGGTTATGACAATTTACAGCACTCAAATGGTGGTCCCCCGAATATGACTATCTGGTTTTACTGTAATACACATACTGCAAATACGCAAACCGCACATTAGAAAGAACTGATCAAGAATCCTACTTACATTCTGATAAATATTCAGGAAGGTGGTTCTTTCAGTCTCCAACATAACAAATGAGCAAGACTACAAAAGTTCTGAAGAGAAGGAATTGTGCACTGGTTCTTTCAAGTCCGTTTTATGTGATGTCTTTCCCCAAAATTTTTAAGCTAAAAAAACCCCAAAACAACCCACCACCAAAACAAAAGTACACAAAGCAAATGCAAATAGTAGCCCATACATGAAAATATAAATGATGTTCCAAACTGTGTTGGCTCCAGATGTTTTTATGAGTTAAACAGTTTACTGTTTTCACATATTTAAAACATTCTATTTTTTCACTTGATGTTTATAAGCTTTGGGCAAACTTGCTGGCATTGATTTAGGTTATGCTTTTGTACCACATGTAGGTCAAACACACATTCTGAAAAAAACCCAATATGAACAAGAATTCAATCATTAATATTGAGAGGTAATAACTGCTTACACTTTCTTCAGTAATTGTTTCACTGAGAAGCTTTGTACTGAAGTTTTAACTAAAAAGGTGTATTTTTTTTTACAAAGGGTGGTATCATACATACAGCCATAGGTATCTGATAGCTCTTCACAGAAACTTTTTGAATCATTTTAGTAAGCTTTTGAAGTTGCATATTTGCCTTAACATTAGCTGCCTATATTTGCATTTTCCTATTATAGTTTAAAATGAAAACATAAAGCTTTGTAGAGAATTGCATTTTCAATTCTTGCATGCTTAAAATATCTTATTAAAGAAGTAATAGGAACAATTGTTGTAGGACTTGTGCACTTATTAGGGGATTTGGAAGCCCTGGGAATCACAGTCCCAAATATTCAGATTTGATTATGAAGCTAATGGCAAACACTAAGCTGTGCCATTATAGCTTTACTACTGCAGTCTTCTTTTTCTTCTTCACCTTTTGGAGCCTCTCCTAACCTCTCTCTAAAAAGTCCTATTTGGCTCCGTTTCTTATTTCTCTTGGAAACCTAATCTTTCTCCCTCCCCCTCGCACCCTCTCACTTTCTTCATTGTGCTTCACTTCTTTCTTTTTTTTTTTTT
>VXBX01001683.1:154951-334574 GCA_013400415.1 Scytalopus superciliaris
GCCCCCCCCCGCCTGCCGCTCGCACCTGGCGCTCAGGTGAGGACCCAGGGAAAGGGGGCAGTGGTGGCCCCAGCACCGCCGCCGGCCGCCCCAGAGTCACACCCGTATTGCGCCTCTCGGCTTTACTGCGCTCCCTTGCCCTCTGCCGCCCGAGCGGTCCGGCCAGCCCCGACCGGGGCGGTGATGGCCCTGAGGGGGCCGCACGGCTGGGGGACACCGCCGCCCCCCGGCATCCCCCCCGCCGGCCTGCCCGGGGTGTCGGAGCGGGGACGGCGCTTGGCGTTTTGGAGGGAGTTTGCATGTGGTCAGTGCTGTGCTGCTGAGCCAGCCCCCAGCTCACATTACACACTACTGTATTTATAACCTCTCGAAGCTGTTTCCCCCTTCAAGCAGTTCTCTGGGACCACCTTCTATTGGCTTCAACCTCTCCCACTTCTTGACATCTGAGCAGCTCTGTGAACGGCTCATCTAGGTCCGAGTGTTTATGCAGCGGAGACTGGCCACTAGGGCTAAAGACCTGGATTATCTGAGCTCAGCTGCCTGCTGCAGAGTCTGTCGGTGCCGTTTTGGAAAAAAATTCCAGCCCCCATCTCTTTACAGTGAAAGTTGACAAAGGGTGGTGAAGTTGGATCTTTCCTAAACTCTCCTGACTGGAACCTGAGACTTGCATGCCATGGATCACACACTTTTTGGCTGCCTGCGCAGCCCCCATGCCACTGCGCAGAGCTTGCACCCTTTCTCCCAGTCTTCTCTTGCTCTGCATGGAAGATCTGACCACATGTCCTACCCTGATCTGTCTTCTTCTTCTTCCTCTTGCATAATAGCGGGATACCCCAATGAGGAGGGCATGTTTGCCAGCCAGCATCATAGGGGGCACCACCACCATCACCATCATCACCACCACCACCACCAGCAACAGCAGCACCAGGCTTTGCAGACGAACTGGCACATTCCTCAGATGTCGTCTCCTCCCGCTGCGGCCAGGCACAGCCTCTGCCTTCAGCCGGACTCAGGAGGACCCCCGGAGCTGGGTAGCAGCCCCCCCGTCCTGTGTTCGAACTCTTCCAGCCTGGGCACCAACACCCCCACAGGGGCAGCGTGTGCGCCAGGGGACTATGGCAGGCAGGCTCTGTCCCCGGTGGAAACAGAGAAGAGGTCCGGCAAAAGGAAAAGCGACAGCTCAGGTAAAGACTCGCGCGTTCCTCAGCGGGGCGGGATCGGCGGGCGGCGGGTGCCGGGCGTAGGACGCGGTCGGGCCCCGCGTAACCAGCGGCTGCTCGGCTGGGCTGGCCCGGCTGGGCCGGCTCGGCTCGGCCCGACTCGGCCAGCTGGCTCAGCCACGGTCGCGGCCGTGCTCTCGCCCCCGGATGACACCGGACTGCCGGGTCGCTCCTTCCCTCCAACGCGCTCTCGGAATCTCCATCACTAACGCAAGCTTTATTAGTGCAACGGCGGCGGGGAGGGGGAATAAAAAGAAAAAATCCAGCACGTGATAAGAGTGTGAAATCAAGGTGGTCGTGGGGCAGAGTTCCCTACAGCCAAGGAGGTAGTAGTAGTAGTTTTGGTGCGAGTTTTAGCATCTGGTCCCGCGGCCCCCTCCCCCTCCGACCGATACGACACCTCTGCTTCAAAATTCCGAATCCAGCGCGCTCCATCCCCTCCGCCCCTTCGCCGCGGAGCTGACTGCGGCTCCGGAGCGATTGCACAACGCTTGGAAGCGCTGCCCTGGAAGCTGGGATTCGGGAGGGTAGTTGTTGCCCTGCTGCCCTTTAGGATGTGTGTGAGCCTGAATCAAATCCTCAGAGTGTAAGAGGCAAAATTTGGAGTCTGTAAAGCAAACGGGTGACTGGGAGCTTAAGAAAGCTGCTTCGCTTCAGTTTGCTGATAGAGGGGGCAGAGGGAAGAAAGGAGTTGTCTGACTGTTAAAATCACCATAATTCTTACTTAAAGGCGAACATAAAAATGCGTAGATCCATTCATTCCAGAGCGATGATTTGGCGTCATAGAATGTGCAAAAACCCCTTGACATTATGTCTGCTTTCTAAAGCGGCAAAGCCTGTCAAAGTCCCGCTCTGACAAAAGCCACTCGGCGAAGGCAGCGCGACTGATGGGACTTCCGTTAGGGCACACATAAACCGGGATCACTAGAAATACACTGAGATAGACAAGAGGCACTTGAAAAAGAGAAGGTTCAACAGATTGAAAACTCAAGAAGCTGGCATAGCAAATTGTTCGTTATTGCGGAAGAGAAAGTAAAAGACTTTTCCAGATATTTATGAAGTTCACAACTGAAACCGCCAACTCTTTCACTCAAAATGTAAGCTTGGTGAAGTGGTAAGCAACAGAAATGATCTTAAAAAATAACTCGCAAGAGTACCATAATTTCCTTCATTGTCAATTAGATTAAAAACATTTACAGTAATTTAGAATGTGTTTAACCAAATTTCGTCTTACATAGCTGGTGTACACACTGAAAACTCTTCCCAAGATCAAAAGCTGTACATAGTAAAACACTGTTGGTGAAATCTATTGTTTTGTCTTCTTTATATTTGATAAGACAAAATGAATTATCTGTTTTTGTGAGGTGTATCAGCAGTCCCTGTCACTACTGGGAAAATAACTGGATGCCTGCCGGTGCAAGGATTTACTGTATTTGTCAGTCTATTTAAAGCTAAAGGAAAAAGGGAAATCGGTCCCTTTCGCTGTCAGGGAAGTGTCTGAATCACTTTCTGTTTATTTCATTTTGCAATACGAGCCAAAATAACACCAGTGGAGAATGCCCTAAACCTGACTCTGAAGTGACTGGAACCTTCCACTGGATTAGTGAACAAGGGTTTGAGCCTTTAGCCGTGGTCACGTTTATCTTGTGCTGTACTGCGATCCTCACTTTCTAAGACTTTCTGAAGATCAAGGCAGGTAACTATTTCCTCCTCCCTTCCACTAAGGAAAAATATATGGCCATCCACACAATTGTAAATCTCTCAAACTGAAAATAGATGTCTTTTGACAACAACTGGGTAGCTGCTGTATCTTTGCTTTTCTTCAGTAAAAGCCTGAGTTTTGGACTGAACATGTAACCCCACCCCTTTATTAATCTCGAACTCTGGTGCTGGATATTTAGTGCCCTTCTAATGTATTTCAGTAAGAACTATTTTTAAGTTGCTGTGTTTTTATATTTCTCATCCATAATTGCCCCTCGTTTAATTAAAAATAATCTCCTTTATTTCTTATTAATCTGGGTTTTTTTAAACAAATTACTGTGCTTGAAAGAATTTCATCTATGCCTTCATCATACTTGGAACTATTTCAGTAGACATTTGTAAAAAATCCTAATAGTGAATAAGTAGGAGGTAAAGAGAGAGTGACTGTTTGAGTGCCAGCATTCTGAGACAATTATTAATGCTCTTGATTATTTACACATATATTTCCTCTTCTTCAGCATTTCACTTAAAGCCACAGAATGCTCAATGTTTTCTTGAGCACTGAATCTGTTCCGCATTTCAGAGCTGAATTAACCTTAGGCTACCCCTTTCTTGCACTACTCTGCTTTTGTTTTGGTATGTTTAAGATCAGAAACATTGAATCATAAAGCTGAGTTTGTACACAGATTAAAGAGAATAAAACATGATCATTCCTTGTATCATTTATCTTCCAGACAAGGAACTGTTGCTCAACCACGTAGCTACTCTGAAAATTTACCAGCAGGGATACCCCATTTTGCTTCTTTGTTATGATTGCAGAAATGTAATTTTTTAAAACTGCAAACCAAAGTCCAGAGGGAAGCAAAATTTCAGATGATGGACTGTGTGTTTTCCCCTGGACTTCACATATTGCAGGAGAATGGGAGGATACAGAAACATTTTCTTCTATGCTCTGTTGTATTTTTGTTTGAGATTGAGAAAACGAGGTGAAATGTGCTTTCTTGGTAGTTTGTAAACTGACTTACAGTTTTATTTAGCCCTAACCCAGGTTTTAAGCAGTTTGGGAAGTTCCCTTTGAAGACAGTTCCTACAGGGAAGGGTGAAATTATCAACTCTTCTCATAAAGGACTGGGAAATACTGCCTACTTAGTCATCGACCCCTGCATGCTACAGCTGTCAGTATATCCAGATTTCGGAGTTGCTCTCTCATTATCTGCAGAACATTCCTTTCAACCTGTATAGGCCCAGAAGTTGTTCAGTAATGCAGACCAGTTTACTGACCAGAAGTGGGTCAGTAAACTCTGCAAGTTGAGACGTGATATACACAAATCTTTATATGTTAACATTTTGCAGTGAATAATGGCATCTGCATCCTCATCTTTGTAACTCCACTCTGCGTTTGTCAAGGGTGTAGTAGTTAAAAGATGATACTAAATTTGAGGATAGTTTACAAATAAAATAGCTTATTTTAAAATGTACTAATGGTCAGAATTATCTGTGTCCTAATGAGGTATGGATGAAAAACATGCTGAATGTACAGAAAACATATTTCTGGAGTGCTTTGTTGCTTTGCGGCACAAGTTGTTCTATATGGAATATTTCCCCTTCTCAATACTTGCCTGTGAGTTTTCAGGCCATTTTATTTCTCTTTATTATAAAATAGGTTTTGATTCTCAGATCATGCAGAACACATGAAATGCAAAGTTACTACCGTGATTTCCTAAGTTGCATTACTTAAACCCAAGGTTTCTTAAAACTTCAGTCAAGAGAAAGGCATACTAATGCCTATACAGGAAGTGTAATGTAGGTTTACTGAGAAATATGAAAAAAGAGCGAATCTGATAGCCTTAAGGAAGCCTAAATGCTATGGTGAAAAAAATATCTGTACTATGCTGAGGGGGAGGTTGAGTACTGCTGAAAGAGTGCTCAGGCACCACAGCTATTAAAACATTTAATTGCAATAGATAAATATATAAGTAAATTTCATTCCAGTTAAAGTCTAATGTAATGGAGTGCATGCCCCCAGTGCAAAAGGCATGGGAAGCCTTTTTATAAAATACCCAACCAACTTTAACATGGAAAAATGTTTTTATTTGGCACAGATTTCTAAGGAAAGGCTAGCAGGTACTAACAACTATTCATATTTTTGACTGTATTTACAATAATATCCTCTAGAAACACTTCTGCAAAAGCATTTCAGGAATCCATTGTTTCAATGGTTCGATCCAGTGTTTCAGTAGCTGTTGTGCTGGTCTTTGTTCATTGACAAATCACACAGAAAGAAAACAATATTCTTTCCCCCTCCCCAAACTTCTAACATTTTATAATCTATTTTCAACATGCAAGCAGTAGAAAGTTAAATCTGCAGGGAATGTATTTTAAACACATCTAAATATCATAAATCATGTGTATTTGTTTGAAATGGTCTCTAAAAACCAGGTCATTTTGATAAATGATTATAAATACTGTGAAATCCTGAGTTTTGAGGACTTCTGATTGGTTTCTGAAACATGTCAGTAAGAAAAATGAGCTGCACACTTGTAGTCAAAAAGCACTGTGTAACTGATTCATCAATATGTCCATGCTTTTCAGCATGGTTATAAACGGAAGCAAGAAAAAATACATAATAAAACATAGTTTTCTGGAAATAGTTAATTTGTTTGGTATCCGGTATAAAAGCATCACTTACCCATAGAAAAAGGAAAACAAAAACCAAACCAAACCAAAAAAACACCAAAAACCCCAATGAAAAACCATCTCTGTAGATTTCATAAAGGAAACAATTTCAAAATCTGATTAATAATAATCATAGTTTTAGGAGAAAGCTTTCAAGGCTGATTGCTTATCAAATGTTTGGCTTACTAGTGAGCTACTTGCTGGATTGTTTAATACATGAAAACCTGCAAGAAGTTTTTGTTCTCAGAAAGTGTGATGAGGGATTTTTCTAAGACTAAAATTTTGAAAGACAATTTTATTGATACATTCTCAGACTTCTTTGCCCCTAGCCAAAGAGGAATTTTGTATGGACAAAAAAAAGAGATATAAGTATGACTTCTAATTATGCATTTCTGTCTGTATATATGGTTCAGTAGGATTTACACTTCCCCCCTCCTCCCCTCCCCATCATCCTGCCCTTTTTTAAAACCATTGGGGGCTCAATTGAGACATTCACTGGAGCACAAATGTTTTTGTGAGAAGGTTTTTTTAAGCCATTTGGGCTTAATTCTGTTATTCTGTTTTAAATTTTTGGCACAGAAATGTAATTCCATATTGTTATTTTATTATTTGGTATTAAGCACTATCAAGGATCCCAGTCTTCAAAGCAAAGTCACCGAGGGGAGTAAGAAACGTACTAGAACCAAATGCAAAAGGAGATATGGACACATGGGGCTGAAATATTCAAACGTTCTGGCAATATCTGGATAAAATTTCACTAAAAAAATTTAAAAAATCATAGTTGTAGAATTTTTAAATTTCGGTTACATGGCAGAGAGAGATAAATGCTTTGTAATTCTTGCATATATTTATCGATGAAATATTAGGATTGCCTGATTGGTAGAAAAATACCAATTGAGCCTTATATATATACATTGAATTTTAATTATATTGGTTTTAACATCCTAGGATAAAAATTAGTCCTAACATGTCTACTGTGACTTCTCTAGTATTCTGTAAAGTAAGTAATTGGATTCTGATTTCTTTTTATTAGACTTGTCATTTTTAGACATGCTAATTATTTAATAAATGCTTTTTAATTAAGCCTGTTGATCTTCACATAGTTTCCCATTTGGAAATACTCATTCTTTAGTGATGCAATGACTTGATATGCTGTATCTCTGAATTCCTCAAGAGCAGGACTGAGCTCTAAGTCTTGAAATTCAAGGGAAGGTGCCATTATCTTTCTTTCTGTCTGCTAATACCCTAATATCGCTCACTGGATTATTGCTTTCAGTAAGGATACTGTTACTCGGCAGTATGAATGGTCGCTGTAGCATGTTTTTCTCAGTAGCAAATTGTATTCTACGAAGCATTTTTCCTAGTCTCTGGAAAGGAAGTGAAATAAATGTGATTTCATCTGCTAGACTGAGCAAAGTTTAAATTCATCAGTAAAACACAGTTGTGGTGGGGTTGGGTTCAATCCTTCTTTTTGCTCTGTTACCCTGTGTCCTTGTTCTAATATACTTAAGAATGCAACTTGAAAGGATGCGAAAGGAAAGTCATATTTTTTAAATATAAATACTTGCATATGTCGCTAATAAGGTTTCTAACTGAAATAGTGTGGTGTTAGAGAATTTTGATAAACAGCGCTTGAGGCTACTTCATTACATTCATGCACAGCTGGGCACTGAACCCAACCTTATGATTTGTCCCGAGCCCATGCCCTGCCCTTTTATGACTGCTTCCCCAGCCTATAACAACACCCATACCAGTGCTTTCCTCCCATTTGCAAAGTACTGTAAGTTCTATTAAATGAAAAGCTTTGTGTGTGTACATGCTTTTTATTTTCAGTAGGCTTTAAAGACTTGGAGATCTGTATCACCATTTCTCAAGTACTGCTAGTGGTAGAGATGGAGCAAGACAGTGCATAGCCACCATGCAGAAAAAACCTTCCTCTTGCTACTCAGCAGGGTGGTCGCATCACCTTTAGCAGCCTGAGCTTGGGGTGAGGGTCTAGGGTCTGCAGTGTGCGGGTAGCTGCTTTTCTGTTGTATTTAATGAAAGTCAGAATTAAAAAATAGCCTGATGTAATTGTGCATACAGTCCAGTCTTGTGTTTTAAATACTTGAATCACTGAAAAAAAGCTATTGAAATAAATGATTTATAAACAAACGTGCTGAAGGAGGTTTCACCAGGAAGACACTGATGACAAAACTCCTACTGATTTTTGGTAGGACCAGATTTTAACTTGTGAGCCCTTACTATGAAGCTAGCTTAGCCTGGGAGAAGGAGATAGACCAGTTAGCCGTGCTGGTGCTTATGTTTTTTTGTGATACGCTGTCTTGAATTCTTCCAGCGGCAGATACGGCAAGGGAATGCTTGCTTAAAAGACCACTGCTGCCTTCGGTCTTAGTTTTCTAGCATGTGTTGTCCTTCTTACTTATTAATCCATATTAAAAAATCTATGTCCTTTGATAAGTTTACCTAAACCGTGTCAATTTAAGATAATATTTTAATAGGCATAATCTAAATTACACTGACATTATTCATTTTACTCTGCAAATATTATGCATATATGTGTAATACCCCTAGTGCAAAGTTGCATCAGTGTATCCTAGCATTCAATGAATGATGCAAAGAGGAAGAAAAAAAAAAACATTAATATATGGGATATAGTAGTAGATGGTTCATTGTAATACATGAAAATTTTCTTCTGAAGTCTTGTACTAAACATTATAAACATACTACTTAGGTTGTCAAAATTCTACGTGTTAACATCAGTGATATTAAAGATGTAATGTTCACCATAAATCAGGGAGTATGTCCTTTATTTTGAGATCTTAAACCTACAGAAGACAGTAACACACCTATTCTGAATGTGAGTTTATTTTCCACATGAAATTGTGAATTTTTAGAAACAGTTTTGGAGTTTCTTGCTCAATGGAAAAAAGCTGTCTGAATTTTGTGTTGAAAATTACCTGTGCCGAATAAACCTTGTAGTAGCGGGAAAAGGATCCTTTTAAACATAGAAGAAAAAATGCATGAAAAGTTAATGGTCATGTGAAAGAAAAATTATCTTGTACTTGAATGTATATGTCCTTTTATCCTTCTTTAATAAATGAAACAATATAATTGACCAAACAACAGAAAAAACAAATCTCAAAGGAATGAGTCAAATCTTTTATTTATGATGGCAGTTTAATTTTACTAAACCAATAAAACACAGTGGATTATGAAACCCTGACTGGAAGCCAAGTGATTCTTTCTTTTTTTTTCTTTCTTTTTTCCTTTCTTTTTATTTTCTCTTTTTTTCCTTTCTTCCTTCTTTCTCATCCTTCTTTATCATCCTTCTTTCCCTTCCTTTCTTCCTTCCTTCCTTCCTTCCTTCTTTGTTCTTTCTCTCTCTTCTCATCCCTTCTTTTGCTGCTTCTTAGACGAAAGAAAAATTGGTTGATTGAAGACTATTTTATAGCAAATAGGATATGAAAAACTAAAACAGAAACAGATTACTGCAAGCTTTTAAAAGTCCTTCTTCCTTCTGCATTCTCTCAGATCTCTAATAGCTATTATTTTTAGGTAAGTCTGAACTAATGCTGCCTTACATAAACTGCATTAGACGCACTTCAGTATTCTCTGTCACTATTGTGAGTTTTAATTCTTAGACTGTGATCCTATGATGATTGTAGTATGCTTTTAATTTTGTGTGTTGGGAGATGAATGAAATCTTGGGAAGCTGAAGTAAAAACTAACTGTTGAGTGGAGCCAGGACTTCACATCTGAAGCAGTCATAGTACTTTGATATGAACACCCCTGGAGTTAAGTGTATGTTTACACATTTTGGTGAATTGAGGGCATTAGCTGCTCAAATTTACCAAGCGGAAAAAACTGCTTCCCACTTTGGTCCTTCTAAAAATAGATACTAAAAAATCTGTTGGACACATGTAGCCTGACAATATAGCCCTGAAGAGAGTTGAGTGAACTGGGATTTTCTACCTGCCAAGCGAAAAATGGCATATTCTAGAGACATGCAATATATCCTGAGTGTGTATAGGGACTTCTTTGGAAGGGGGTGTATTGACACGGTAAGTGAGGCTCCTCAGGCTCATGGTCTCAGTGGCTTTTCAAGCTTTTGATTTTTTTCCATCTGGTGGAGAATACCAGAACACTGTATGCTTCATAGAATATGTGGACAAGCAAAAACTGCTTACTAAAATGTGCTTATTACTGTAAAAAGAATGGTAGGAACAGTGACTAGATGTATGTTAAATTCATGAAAATGGCACATATTTTGTGAGGCTTTGGTACACTGAGTTGCTAAAAAACAGTGTGAATAGAAGCCTGGGCAGCTAAAGCAATGCTGACCACTTGAAGATTCTTGTAAAACTGTGTGTAGAATGCCAAATAGTATTTCTGCCAGAAGAAAATAGTCTAATAAAGAAAACAGAAATCTAATGGGGACTAGGACATGTTCACTCCTTTCAAACTGAACTAGACATTAAAACCTGGTAAAAGTCTGCAAGTCATGCTTGCCTTAAATAGGGCTTAGGAAGAATTGAGAACGTTGCAATTCCTTTGCAGTTTGGAATTACTGGTTTGATTGACTCAGAATTTATTTAGTAATATTAAGCTCTTTTCTTTTTTCTTTTTTTTTTTCTGTTTCTATATTCTTGTTTTGGGAGTACCACAATGACCTCAAGCTGCAGCTGTGTGTTAAGTCTTTGCGTTCCTGAGGACATTAGAACAATACACAGTAATGGTCTCACTCCTGGCTCCCTCTCTCTCCCTCCCTCCGTATTTCTTTTTTTACACAAGTCCGTTTCTGAAGGAGCGCATGCCTGCATATCCTTTCAGCTTCCATTTATCCTTACAAAGTGAGCACTTTCTTCATTGCAAAACAAAAAATACCACCCTCTATCTTAATCAGATTTACACTTAATGTAACCTACAATAATTTATGAACTGCAGTGATCTGCTCAATACAACAGTAGAGTAAGGTAATGTTAATCTGTTAGGCAATGCAAAATGAAACAGTTATGGGTTGGGTAAAAATAGAAGTCAATAAAACTACAGACATTTCTGTCTGTATTATTTGTTTTTATGAAATAATATGTTGCTATTAAAAGTAATAAATGCAATAACTTAAACTATAAACTAAAAAAAAAAAAAGGAAGATGTGAACACACACAGGAGAAAAAGCTGAAGACAAGAGTGCAAATAATTTTGATTGGTTTACATTATGAAGAAATACTCTGCCAAACTTTCCTGTAGTTTGGCTTAGCTTTGCATTTTAATTTTTGTACTCCACTCATTCTGACCCCTTTGCTTTTTACACTTCGATGCATTGCTACAATTCTGTAAGGCAAAGATCTTTATTACTTTAATAGGAATGTAAGTACAGGAATCTAACAGTATTCAAACCCTGTAAAGCTATCTTTATTTCACTGGTTCCAAACTGAAATGTAGACATGCAGAGAAGGCGCCAATTCAGTCTGTAGTCTTCTGGCATGAAAAGTATCAGAGATTTAATATTTGTGTATTTGCAAACATATCAGGAGAACTTTGCCAGACATGACACCCAAGCAAACAATTCTTTTGGATAGAGACTGTGTGTTCCAAATACAGTGGCTTAATGTGTCCAGCCATTTTTAAGTATATTTGGTGAAATACACCAATATACCTTACAGAATGACCCAGTCCTTCAAAGTTCTTGGGAAAGCCATTTCCTTCCCTCCTCTGAAAGTCACTCAGTGCTTTGCCAGTCTATGCACTGGTGCTCTAATTCTGTCAAAGCTTAGGTTACTGTGTAAAATTCTTTTGGCATTAACAGGATAATGTTGAAAAAGTTAAGCACAAGCATGTCACTTACTACTCTCTTTTTGATTCTTCCAGCTTGATGATGCACGGCTAAGAAATGTTAGTCGTTCCACAACATATGTGTAGATACTATGAAAATATTTCTGGAGGCTATGGCTTACTTTTGTGTTTTTCAAGCATATTTCCACAACTAATTGATAATCTTAATTCACACATACACAAACTAAAAGGTGCATCCATGTTTACCTGGAAACACATGGTTGACTTATGTAGATAAGTGGAAAGCTTGATGTTTCCTATATAGGGGAGGCTGGCTACATGTTAATGTAGAGGCTGGTCTGTTAATTTAAAGGACTTTGTTAGCATATCAGTGGCATCTTATTACAAAAGACAGAGGTGAAATCTACAGTGAGCTGGAAATGCCAGAAGTGTGGCTCCTGTCTGAGGTGTTCATATGAACCTTCGTGAAGCCGTTCTAGTTCAGAAGTTATTTGGCGGGGAGTACATGTTCCCTAAATATCTCTGGAAGAATATTTCTGCAAGTTTTGGCACTGAAACAAGTCCAGGGAATGTGTGTATCCTGTTGCACAACACACACAAAAAGAAGGTCTCACTGATCAACCTTTGCACCTTTCCAGCCATGTTATTTGATGGCTCATATATCTCTGCTCTCTGTAAAGCCTAACTTTATACAGCTAAGGTCAGTTTCTTTACAAAAGAAGACAGCATTTCCTTTCCTTCCAGGACAAGAATGCACAGATGTAGGAAAAGAAAATGCTCACAAAAGAGACCTGGGGTGTGCACAAAACGTCTTCTACAGGTGCAAAACAACTTTGTCCTTGGTTTCCCCCGTACAGGGCTGTGAGCTGCTTGTACTGAACAGGGTGAGAGCTATGGTTTAGATCTTATTTTGCCATGAGACTTAGCAAGTTGCTTTCTTGTTTTCTTTCACTCCAGCATGTTTTCAGACTGTTCTGCAAATTACTTCTACACCCCTTAGCAGGAACCAAATCCTGTTTTCCTGCCCTGGCCCTCTCTTGGCTCCTATTTTAAACCTGCCATAACCAAAGCTGATGAAATAATCCTACCTTTCAATCACATCCTTTACAGATCCCTTTCCTAGAATCCTTCTTCTTGTTCCAGCTTATTCTCTCAGAATTGAACTTAGTTCCCTGCAAGGTGTTGCCCAACACCTCAGCCAGTGGTTTGGATCCTGTTTCCTGTTTCTTACCTCGATGTTTTCTCTGTGCTGTCTTAAGTGTGCTCTTCCATTTTTCATTCTTACTTTTCTCCATCTTCAGTATGGATCATGTACATGCAAGAAACATCTAAAAGCAATACTCTGTTATTACCTATTGTCATTAATTTTACTGTTAATTTATTTTTGGTAACTGTAGATCAGTCATGGGTCTTCAATGCACTTACAGTGTCTAAGAGAAGTGTGCAAGACTGGGAATGAATGGAGGGGGGGGGGAAAGGAGGGGAAAAAAGATGTTTCACGTGCTCTCTCTTCTCTTGGGGTTTTAACTCCATAGAAGTGTGCACCACAGAGCAGATTCTGTAAACAGCTATAGCAAAATCACGCGTGACCCAGACATGACAATGCTGATGTTTAGTATCTAATAACAGTGATGTACCCAGTGTTGAGATGAGCTGTGGGTAAAAAGGAAGTATTTGAAACTAAGCCAAATATGTGAAAAAGACCCAAACTAACTTTCTTAAAATGCACTCTCTTAAGATTTCAGGTAGTAATTACTTGTGCCAGAAGAAATGTGCTTCAAAGAAACCAAAGTCTCATTTCAAAGGGGCCTATAAACTCTTTAAATAGCATTGGCAATTTGTTCTTTCGCTCTAGTTTTCTGCAAGAAGAATTTTGCAAACAGTAAAATATTTTTATGTGTTTCCATTTCATTTATATGATAGACATGAGCATACATTAGGGAAGTGTTTGTATGCGTGTGTGTATCAAATCTAAAGTAACAGCAGATAGGGATCAGGATAGTTCATGTGATTTGACTGGACTGGCATTTGGTGTGCTATTTTATTCCTAAATGGGTTTTTAAAACAGTTTGGGAAGGATGAGGGAGCTTCAGGCAGAGAGAGAAAAGATACAGAAGTCCTGCTGATATCTTTTGAATGTTTGGGCTTGGCAATTTTGCAATTATTTTCAATATCTAAAATTTCTCCATATAATATCAGCAAATAAAGTGCATGGTAAAATTACAGAATATGTCAAATCTGAACTCTGGAGACATTAATTCACATGAGAATTAGATCACAAAATTGGCTGCTTTACAGGTAGTCTCCAGGAGGCTTTTTTCCATATCACAAAAATCACCATACAGTTTGGCACAACCTTCAGGCTCAGTAAAGAGGGTTTTATTCCAGGATGGCAATAGCCAAAAGTAGTAGATGTCAAAATTGAGGTACTTTTTCAGACTCGGATGAGGACAGTTTTGCAGCTTTTGTCCCAGCTCTTCTTTCCCCTTGTTAGGAGTAAATCTCTCTGGGTTTGGTAAGAGTTCTATCAACTTTATGGAGGAGGAAGGGAGGAGGTGCTAACTAAGGAAAACCTATAAGTATGTTGTGTCAGTAACTCACATTTCTAGAGCCCACATTAGAATCCAATAGACACTATTTGAGAAGTTTAAAAAAAAAACTGGTAAACAGATGCTCTTCTGATCAAAATTTAGAAAAAAATAAGAAAGCAGTAGACTTCTGAAAGTGAGGGAGTCCTGCTCCCTTCCCCCACCTCCCATCAGCAAGCTGATGTTTCCAGCAACTTCAAAACCAGAAGACTTCTCTGTAATCCTAAATGTACATAAGGAACAGATTAAAGTCCTGATTTGTGAAAAAAATTTGAGCATATGCTTAAGACCCATTGACTTAAATGGGAGTTAAATATGTCCTCACACACTCTTGTTGAACTGAAGACTAATAAGGATATTAAAAAGGATCAAGAAGCTGCCCCTCTTCAGGAAATTCTGCAAAACTGTCATAGCTGAAAACTTTTTGGTCATAATCATACTGACGTTCATCACTAGCCTCCTCACCTCACTTCCAATCTTCACAAAGAGGAGAAAAAGATCCTTCTCTGCATCTCTTCCCCTCTCTTCTCCATGCTGCTCTATGTCAAGCTAAGCTTTCTTGTGCTTCAAAGAAGAATTACAGACTCTTCAGTGTCCATTAGGAATGCCATTATTTCCAGTGTAATGAATGTGGATGATGGTCAGATGGTACAGTGGATGGTGGTTGAACAATCCCCCTGAGAGAATTAATTACGAGATAATTAATTACATTGCTTTAAAACTAATTTATGTAGATGAATCCTATTTACAGGGAAAAAGGTACCCCCTGCCAAACAGCAATATGTATTAATATTCTTTTATTAGATGAGTGACAGATGGAGTGAAGTAGTGATGACTAAAATGCTTGAGTGTGGGTTGATTCCTTTCAATTCAGTATGACAAAATGGGTTATATATATATGGTTTTTGAGTGTGGTACTCATTTATTAAATGCTCATTTGGATTTTAAAAAATAGCCTGATTTCATTAGCAGTCTCGAGAAACAGACTCCATGGTGTAATAAATCTCACTTACAGGAATTTTGGCCTGATATCCATCTTAAAATACTCTGAAGTTTCTTTTTCTGAGCCTCCTTTCAGGCTCTACTACAGACCTCAGTAACCTATCACTTCTCTTTGTTATGCAGCTTTAGAAGGCAATCCTTATAGACAGAAGTAGTTTGGGGAGGAGTCTTTGTTCTTGCCCTCAGGTCATTGCAAATTTTTGGTTTAATTTTCTTAATGAAAACTGTTTTTACAACTGAAGGTCAGAGCTAACTTTGGCATAATGGCTCTTTAGCATAGTATCAGTTATAGAAAATGATTTTTTAAGAATCATAAAGCAGTAGAAACTTCAAACCTGAACATAGTTTGGGAAAGAAAAACTAAAAATGCACTGTATGTTTCTTTCCATCTCTCATATTTTATTAAATTAGCTCTTGTAAATTACTAAAGATGTTTCCTGCTAACTCTGTTTACTTGCTTCTTGAAGCAGCTTTCTTTCATTCAAGTCAGAAAACCCCCCCAGATTTCCAGCCTTGATTTTGTGTGTTCAGTAGTTGCTCTGCCCTTTGTTGCTATGTGTGCCGTAAAAATAAAACTAAATATCCAGGTGTTCTTTGCTTTTGTCTAGTGAAGTCTACTTCATGAACCTGATTGAAAGTGTCAAACATTTCAGTATTCTTTGTAATAAGCCTGCAAAATTTCTGTGTTCATAATCAGAGATTTTCTTAAAACGTTTGAATTCACACATTTCTGCAGAACAGGTCTCCCACAGTGGAAAGAGGACTGAGAATGGACCATTGCTGCCCCAGGGTTAGTATCAGGTAATGCTGCGTGTTTCATACCTCATCTGTCTTAGTTGTATAGGTATGACGCTACCATAACTCCTGTCTGTCTCAATAGATGCCCTCTAACATTTGAATACATGGTCTTATGACTGCTTAGTACAGATTTCAGCCATCCAAGAATGTATGAGGGTCCAGGCACAGTGATGTATCCTGAACTCTTGCAGAGCATTTCAGCTCCTGTATGAGGATCCCTGTCACTGTAGGATGGACATAGTTGTCCTGAGCAGCACAAATTTTATAGGTTTAAAACTTCCTTTAGCAGGGTGTGTCAAAGCATACATTGATATGTGTTCTAATTCCACATCATGATGTCATCTCCTTTTTGTTTTCTTGTATAATTTACTTGGTAATTTTCTGACTGTTTCTGCTATTGTTTATGCTGATTTTCAGTATCCTCTGTCTTCAAATTTGTGAATTAATCTGTAGCCACTTTTTAATAGTGAAGTAAGATGAGTTCATAGTTTTTGAAATGTAGGAAACCAAAAAGTCTTGTTCCTAAAGATACTGTTTTGAAAGATAAATTTTTACAATAATTTTATACATTTATGTCTGCTACTAATAAAAAAGAAAATACTGAAAAAAGTCCTTAGCTGGGTATTTTGCAAAGTTAGTGTTTTATTCATCTTGTTATACTAAGAAATTTAAAGGCTAGAAAAGCTGGCATTAAACTTAAAGGCAATGGAAAGTTGGTAGCCTAAACATTTGTTTTGATTCATATGGAAGGAAAGAATTTGGACCAGATGCTTGAAAGAGCTCAGAACCCAGCAGCCCCCATTGTTCTTCATTTAGGTGCCTAAATGGTAACAGTCAGTTGTGCAGCTTTCTTGAAAGCTGATCCTGTTGTGTTGGGGCAGCTTTTGGGTTTTAGCCTATCTCTTCCTGGCTACAGAACTTAACTGTAAACATTTTATTGCAGAATTGTCCCTCATCTATATCCTTCAAGCATTTGCTTAGCGTTAGGAGATCTATTGTTAATATTGCAAGGCTGCAACTCCTTCAGCATGTCCTGAGTTTTAAAAATATGTGCCCCTCACGTTGCTTTCCTAATGGGGACGTAATTCTCTGCATCTAATGCTTTGGTAACATATTTGCAAGGAGGTCAACCAGCTCCAGTGTGTAGACACTTAAGAGGCAGTACATACATATGCTTTTGTTTGCTTTAGGCTGGAAATCCTGTAAAATAGAAAATATTTTAAAGAAACCAGGGCTGTGTACTTTCTTCCATAAAGTAAGCTTCCAGTCCTAGAAAATTTCACAAGTGAGCCTAGCGCACAGAATGATTGTGTATCAGTGGGCTTATATTTTAAGGTTGGTACTATACTAGTGATCCTACATAATTGCAGGATTGGGTTAAATCAAGATCTAACAGAGCTTGTAGTGTCCCTTCTTACAGTTAAAAAAATGGTAACAAAAATTAGCTGTTGTTTTCACCTAAATTCTGTATACACACACACAAATGAAAACACAATAAAAATACCATTTGAACTTTTTTGTGCTGCAAGGTGTTTAAGATGTTGTATGTGATTCAAAAGAATCTTTGGACTTCATTCTTCATTTATGACTTTTTTAAATTTAGATATCATTACTAAAATGGTGAGAAGCAAGTACATTACTTTGGGCAACTCACCATGACTATGCTCCCCACAGGAGCTCCTTGTGTAGTTCTGCTACTTTCGTTTCCTTCGATAATCTTTACAGTGCTGCAGTTATTCCATACTTCATATCTTCAGTGTATAAAGAACAAAACTAGTTTACAGTTTCTTATATATAAACAGAGATAAACCATTCAGGATATCAAGATAGACTGGGGAGTAGGAGGACTCAAAATGCAATGGTAATTCCGGTTACTAAATGCTGGGTGAATCAAGGTATTTTTGAGCAGGTATGTGGCTCCAAAGAATAAAAAGCACTCTCTATTTTATCATCTTAAATAGAAGCATTTTTGCCATTTTGATGATTTTTTTTTTGAGCCAATTACTGGCAGATGTGCTTTAGCCAACCATATGTATAGAGGTGATATACAGATATATTTCTCTGCCTCAACAAATATTCCAGCTTCCTTCCAAATGCTGTGTTTGTTTGGTTGATGCACAACCTCAGCCAACTATTTTTCTGAAATTGAATCCAGGTCAAATGGAATGCCCTGCTGGCTGTATCTTGGTGCTTGCCTTGATCAACGTTCTTCACCCTTACAGAGAACGAGCCATTGTCTGGTTATGTGGGATTTTCAAAACAGGTTCCTGTATGTTATTCATAAATCTATTTTACCTTCTTTGACAGATGCAATTATCACACCAGTTAGCATTGTAAGACTATAGGAACATAAATATGATAGTATCTTTATCTACAATGTTTTCATTTATTTATTTTTCACATTGAGACTGTGCAATTCTCAGAATAAATCATCATGAGTCACAAACCTACCAACTGCTGAAAATGCTGCATCTTTTCCTCTTGTTGGACTGAGTTGGATCAACCATATTGTACAATTTATATTGAGTTTCAGTAAGTGTCATATCAATTTTCAAGTTTTATTGCTCCAATGCAAATATCTTATCCATTAGAGGTTGTTGTGAATTGTCTCTCTAGAACTAAGAAATTGTCTTCTGTGCTGAGATTTAATTGGAAGAGATTGAATGCCAGTTTTTTTCTTGCCTGTCACTGGGTGACTCTTTGCCAGGAGATATTCAACAGTCTGGTTCCTTTTGCTATATTTTCAAGTCTAAATGTAGGCCATCAATATACCTGGATATTTTTCAGTACAGTGATTATTACATTTCTGTACAGAGCTCTCGGAAATAGTGTGAAAGGTGCTATATAAATGTGGAGAGTAGAGTGGAGTGGATTAAATAAATAGGACTGGACTTCTGGAATGCACATCACCCCTTACTATGAGTTCTCATAGTGTGGTTAGAGCCAGCCTGTACTTCATGAATTTTTTTTTGTGATGTCCATTTAACCAATAAATCTGTCATCACTGACTGGTCTCCATTTCCTCTGAAATAAACAAATCACTATTAGGTTCTTTGAAGCAGCAGACTGCCAGGAAACACAAAAGTCACTTTTGCTTCATCCACAGAGATAAAGTAGTTAGTAAGTGGAAATGAGCTGCAACTGAAGGAGCCTCAGTGTTCTCACACCTGCTAGAAAGTACAGTAGATTTCCACAGAGCAGGAATTTAAACAAATCTCAGATCACTGTGTTCAGTGAAAGTGAGCTTGCCTAGCCAAGAAATGACTTGCAGGCATTTGGAAAACCTCTTAAAGCAAGCCAGTTTCACAGGGACAGAGGAAATTTGAAAAAGTCCAGGAAACTCTTCTATGCCTGTGACATTCATGGCATCAGCTGTTGTTTGCCTGGTGCCGTATTTCTGACCTCTGCACTTCTTGGGCTCCATTTTTCAACTAGATGGTCCTTTGCTTGCTGCACTTTGTGCTTCATTCCACAGGTCACCTCTCTGGGCTTTGACTGCCTTTAGTGCCAAGTGTTCTCATGTGTAAGTTTGCATCTGCTTTTTCTTTACTCTTGAGCTGGAATTTATTTCATTGCAGTCTGTGTCTACCAACAATCTAGTGTTACCTTTTACCTCTTTTCAATGTGAAAAATTAGTTTGGGAAAGCTAGCAACATCCTTAATTCATTTTGGTTGTTCTCTGCTGATCTGCTGCTGAAATAGGTAGTAGAAGTTAAGCTTCTGACAGAAGAGCATAGCCATTTTGAGAGGAAAAAAGTATTGGTTTTAGCTTCTGTAACTCATTTTTGGGTTAACTAGCACATACTGCGTTATATAATTGAAGGGAAATGTTCCTGTTAAAAATTTGCAGTTATTTTCAGCGAAGTAGCTTTTTCTTCCCAATAAAAAGCTGACTTTTGACTTTTACAAATGTCTGTGAATATGAAAAATACAAGAAACTGCTAATGGAAGGTGAGCTCATGACAGGAACATCAATTACAAGAAACATGGCACTTTTAGGAAAATCAAATGAATTTTTGTTTGGGGTGGACCCCTGGCCTAGCAGAAGCAAATGAAAATTTTTAACTGGGACAGCTTCACAACATAGTTTATTTCTTTTTCTTTTTTATTTCTTTTTTTTTCATATTTCTATATTCATCCCATTTTTATGCTTGTTTCTAAATAATTGATGCTTGTGTTGCCGCAAGCCTTAATATAGTTGTAGATTTTAATATAGTTTTATATACATTTATAGTCTTTTTGCATTTGAAAAATAGTTTGTAACCCCTGTACCAAATACTTAGGCTAGATTTGTGTCACATTTTTGAAGCTTGTTTTTATGTTAAGGGAGAGATGTTATGTTGTATTCAGATAGCTATTAGAACATGTTATAGTCAAAATATGATATTGTTTAGTATAAAGAGAGGTTAAAGGTGTTGGAAAACCTCCAAATAGAAGATGCAATGCGATGAAGATGAGGGTAGGGGAGGAAAAGGTGGTCCTTAAGACCACTGACTCAATTCTAAAGGGCTGTGTCCGGGGGGTGGTTTGGGATGGTTTGTAGAATAAAAAAAATAAGACATTGGGTATGTTTCCTAGGTAGGATAAATAAGTAGAGTCATAAATTTGTAGATTCGTGTATGCCGGGACGCGCACATCATTGATTGCTAAAGCTTTAGTTGAACTTTTAGTAAAAGACCTTTTTCTTCCTCAGTTTTATGGCAACACTTGTTAATAAATCAGTATTTCCAATGGTTTTTGTTTTTCCTTTTTTGGAAAACAGTGTTATATGGTCAGTAAAAGTTCTATCTTGGATTTGTATTCACAGCCAGTAATATGTTTTTTGCCTTCAGTACCATAAATAAAATATTTTATTTGTTCTTATCCAGATCCTTTTAAATGACTTATTTTCAGACCCATGCTGAGATTCCACTCTATTTTTTATTGCTAGGAAATTTAATATTTTGCACTTTGAGCTCTCAATATGGTAGAAACTATTCTCGTAATTGCTGCAAGCATAACCACAGGCTTCAGTTGTATCCTGTTCAAACATTTATTCTATCCCCTGTATTCAGATTGCTTTCTAATGTTTTGAGTATATAGTGATTTTTGTAATTAATATAGACTTCTAAAAAAATTTAACTTTTTTTAGTAGTAGTGACTTAAGGGGACATTCCTATATCTGTCCGTTTTCTACCCTGGACTGAGTGTTTGCATCCTCTCAGAACAGTGCTGAAGTGTCTTTTATCTTCCTTGGTGGGAAGATACTGAAGGATTGAAAGGAACTGGAGAGAAAGTACTGTGTGGAGCCAGTGAGATGTGTGTCACCACACCTTGTCCTGACCCAGGACCTTACCCTATCACAAGACCGAGGGTGGGATGCGGCTTCCCTTCCTTTTTTCTTTCTCTGTATTTATAATGGATTGCACGAGTGATGGGAAGATGTAAAACAGACCAATAGTAAAATGGTGTGAAGCTAAACTGAAAGGAGTATGGCACTTGATGTGGTGCCAGATGCTAGATCTGATTTTGAAAACTCCTGGAAAAAACTTGGGGCTTCAGTTGACAATATATATATTTCCTGGCAAATGTGTAATCCCACATAAGTGGGGTTTTTTGTCAATAACAGAACAAAAGCAAGGAAAAGAAAGGCATGTATCTGTCTGCCATACGTATGACAGTTCAATTCCTGCAAAACACACTCCTTGTTTAAAAAATGGAATTAGTTTCCAAATTGCATTTGCCAGAATATCCTGAAAGGAATCCATGCCCAAAATTACAATGTGCTTAGATATGATTTTTCAAAAAATTATTTTTGTAGCTTCAAGTCCTGAAAACACACATTTGTTGAAGCTACACAACTGTTTAGGCCTTGATATATCACCGAAAAAATGTGTGATCATTAGGAGCAAATAATGAAATGGTGGGAATAATCAAAAAGAACAGGGGAGACTACAGGATTTGAATTTACTGGAAATACTATATTTCAAATCTAGCTGCTTTTCTTTTTGTTTCCCAGAGATTTATAGTCCATCATTAACAATAAAGGCTGATGGTTGTTCACATGAAAAAACACATGCAGACCTGTACCTTTATATCAGTCAGATAGCATATACCCTCCTGCATGAACAGGAATCCTGGTTTTGTCACATTGAAGCTAGTTTATAAAAAAGAGGACAAGTCCCATAAAATAAGTAAAATAAAATACATTAAATAAACACACGGATACATAAAGGATGTGTGAATAAAAATTGTGGAAGGGTTATTGAATTATATCATTGGATGATTTATTTGTGTAACTGCTAAAGCACCTAGTCACAGGCAGAAAGAAAATTTGAGGGCCACTAAACACCTAGTTCTATGCTGCATGCACTTGCAAGTTACTTAACAACTGCAAAGAATGTTTTTGCATTTTAATGAGCAAATAAGGGATCACTTTCCCTGTTGATTCATTTAATATCTCTGAAGTTGTAAAGAATTCAGTGAAGAAGCAGATATTTTTCCAGATCAAAAATAGTTGGATTAGGTAGTGCTAAAATGGGATCTTCAAGCCATAATTTTGAGCTCAAGACTTCTGTCCTTCGTGTGATAGCTAGTTTTGTTAATAGTTAAATGTTTCTGAGCTTCTTGTTTACTTTGTCGTCCAAAAAAATTGACCCCNCTTAAGAGTTTGACTTGATTATCCTTGTGGGTGCCTTCCAACTCAGACTATTTCGTGATTCTGTGATTTTTTCCTACAAATTATTCCAGTCACATAAACCTAAGTTTGGAATGATCAAAAAATCAAAACATCAAAAAATTTCAGGTGTTCAGAGCAATAACTACAGTCATTTTTTCAAGGCTGGCTCACTGTTTTTATTTATGCTGGTTGAGTACTTTTAGTATTAGATGAACTGAAATAATAAATTATTTTAATATACTTTATGAGAATCCAAAGGTGTCATGTTCATTAATTCTGTATATTAATATGACAGAAAATAATTAACTTCTTCCTATGTATACTGCACAGCTTTTCTTTGGGTTGTGTATATATGTGCATAACTTATTGGATCAGAGTTAAGAGAGCTTTTTATCTGCTCCTGTAAACCATGAACTCTGAAGCCACACTTCTACGAAAATGGAAATTCAGTCTTGCTGAGAAAAAAGATCTGGCTTTGTGTTTATGAGCCTCTCACACTCCTGAATTTTAGAATTGTTTCAGTAGAGCACAGTTGTCTTGGAAAAGTCTTGTCTTGAGGAGAAAAAGCTGNGACCTTGAGGCAGACTCCTTACTTCAAAGGGGAGGCAGTGCACAGAGGAGGAAAAGAAAGTGGTCATGTGAATCTTCACGCTAAGCAGACTACTTGAGTGTTTATGCAGCAACTCAAACTTTTTTTTGAGGATGCATGACTTAATACCTGCATATGCATTACATCAGTTAGCAAATTCTGCTCATTGGTGCCTGCTTTGTTTCGGGTAGGACAGGGCATAATCTTCATCATCTGGAGTGAGAGTTAAGCACGGTGAGCATCAATCCAAGCAAATACACAGGGGCAAGGCAGTGACAAGGGCATCTGCCTGCACGTCTTAACATCAGGAGAAGGGGGAGTGAGGCGGAAGGCATTCAGAGAGAGGGATGCATTTCAGACACGTACGTTGGTCCTGTCTAGAGTCAGCTATGCCTTGTCCAAGTGATGATTTGTACCAGATATAACGTTGCCATTTCCTACATTTTCCTTAATATTTATTTAGAGTAAATGAGGAGCTGAACATAATTTTTGGCATTTCAACATTATTGCCTTAGTATTTCTTTACTACTTTTTTAGGAATATTGAATGCTTTGAGAAAGGAATGGTACAGATAGTCCAGGGCATTGTACTCATAATGATTCACAAGGTTCTGGATCTGAGAGAAGTCTGTGTGTAATAACCAGTTAAAAATGGGATAGGTACATTTGATGATCAATAGCAGTAGAAGATGTAGCGAAATTACTAAAATGGAACAGCATTGTGGGTCACTGAAGGTCATTTTCCTTAGAAAAATGGGTACAAAAGGCAGTGTATTTTTCTGAGCACTTTCCACCACTTCTTTTTCTCACACTCATCGCTGGAAGTTGTGAAACAACTTATTGTTCATATCCTGTATGAGTGCTCTGT
Organism: Scytalopus superciliaris; assembly: GCA_013400415.1. Taxonomy (NCBI): domain Eukaryota; kingdom Metazoa; phylum Chordata; class Aves; order Passeriformes; family Rhinocryptidae; genus Scytalopus; species Scytalopus superciliaris. Next base: position 178,847 of record VXBX01001683.1, read on the forward strand.
GGGAATGTGATTTGTAAACAGGTTTTCAGAACTGGATCTGACCTAATGACTTTCATACACTATGTGTGTTCTTTTACCAAGTTTTAAAAATTATTTTGATTCCCCTAAACATCTGCTGTGCACAAAGGGAATTTCAAAATGGCTGTCTTTTAAATATGCTTAGGAAAACAAAAGTCTAAAAACTGGTAAGTGATTTCACTCCTGGGAAACCTGACATATGAGTTGCCTAAAAATAAATGACTGATTTTCATAGTTTTCTTATTGAAAAATGGTTATTTTGCATTTGCAATGACACCTATATGATTTCAGAAATTGCTTCCACTCTGGAACCACTTTTGGGTAATTGTGGTTTTTATTTCTGCTTCCTAAATATATTTCTAAAATGTTAAATCAGATTTCGATCTATAAGGGTTTCTTAACTTGTTTGAATTCTTAATTTATAAAAGGAACAGATCATACCCACACTGAATTTTATCAATTTGTCATATAAACAATATTCTGATTTGTATCCACAAAAAATGGTGCTTTCAGATGTTAAAAAAGCATCTGAATTACTCCATAGCTTAGAAGATCTGAGTATCTATTGACACAGCTCTCACAAAAGGTTTGGTCACCTTCTCAGAGGTGTCTGCAAAAGTTTGCTAAGAACTATATATCACTTTCATGTTGCTTTTGTCCTTTCATTCTTGGTTTAGATTCCATTGTATTTCTTTTCCTTAGCCTTTTGCTGAACCTGAGGACACTACCTATTTTGACCTTTTCCTATGATTCTTTAATTTCCTGCAACCTTTGAGAAAAAAAACACTTTCTTTTGGTCATAGGGATACGGTAAGAAGTTTCAGAATTGGACCACTTAAGACCATTTTGACTCAGAGAAACAGAGAGTGTTGCCATTGCTTCTGCAATTGTACCTGAGTGGGACGTGGCAAGAACACCATCCTATGCCCCATCCGTACATCTTTGGCTAGATCATACACACTTTGAATCCCTCTTGCCCTTCTTTTCACTTTTTATTTAAAATGTGAATTTTGCCTGATACTACTTATATACAAGACAACCTGTAATTATGCAAATTTGGCCAGTTCTTGCCACACCTTATTTGAACAAGGATCAAAGTCTTGTCCAAGATGGGAACTGTTGTTTTCAATTGGATGAATTGGGAGACTAAGGTGAAGGAGGTAACAACTGTGATGTTTTCCCTGTCTTTCCTTAAAACCTGCTCTGATACAATGCCCAGGAGAATGATGGCTGGGATGCACTGATCAACATTTTCACTTGTTTGTTACCACCACGAAGAAGCAAGGTGCAGAATAGGATAAATGCATTGTCAGCTCTTGGGAGCATGGACTTTTATTTGATAGCATCCAGTATAACGAGGAGGGCCTTTAAGCAACACTGCTACACTAACACAGAAGAATAATATCCTTGGGACTTTCTTTGTCTCACTGTACTTGTGCATATGTGTCTTCATTCAAAGAAAGAGTTTCTGGGCTGTCTAGATTTTTTGAATGAAACAAATGTCCTCCTAGCTAGGGAACTAGCTTTTCTAGCTGCAGCAGGTATTCTTCAGTCTTTGATTGAATTGCAGGCTTTTCCAAGTAGTATTATAAGATTGTATTTATTTACTTCCCTTTAAGTCTTAGTAGGGTCATGCATGAGTGTCCTGATAGTGTCTCTTCTCTGAGAAGTAATGATAAATATTTTCAAGTAGTAACAAACTGTCTGAAATGAGCTCCTGTTACCTGTCAGTACAAATTAAAGTAAATCAAATAAAACCAAATCAGAATTAGTTCTGAACTGATTAAAAGGTACTTTTGACATATTAAGATACACAAAGGAAAGTGTGAATCTATTCAGTAGCTTTAGAGGGGCAGGTTGTATTTACAAACAGGACACCATCCAGACAAATAATTGTATTTGACTTGCATGTTAATATATGAGTGAATTAATGCTCATTAATACATTGAAGTGTGTTTAACTTGAACTTCTTATTTGGTCATTATTGATGCAATTCAAGATGGAATGACTGTTGATTTTTTTATGGTCTCGTCCTTGTCTTATGTCTTCTTATTTTGTCCACAAAACTGAAGATTAACTTCCATGGCAGTTACTCAAGAAAACTTCTATTACATCAAGGGCTTGTTGGGCTGACATCATGAAAATGAGCGAAGAAAGAAAGGAGTCGATACTGAGATTTTTGATAGGGACTAGATCAGCTTGAAAGAGGTGAAATTTGTGGAACCAGGAATGGAAACTATCATTGAAAAATGGGTTTATTTATACATTTTTGAATGACAGAACACCAAATAAGCAAGCAATCTAAACCTGAAAACAGAGTAAGTAGGTAATGTAACCAATGAGGTCTTTTACAGTGACAGTAGACCAAAATGTCCCTTGGAAATAAAGAAAAAAACCCCAAACCCCCAAACAAACAAACAAACACAAAACCAAAAAAAACCACAAAAAACCCAAACCAAATTAACCCCCCCCCCCAAAAAAAAAAAAAACTACCAAAAAACCAGCAAAAGAAAAGACAGACTATAAATTAAAACTCCAATTCTAGAAGCAAAGCACTAGGTTTTTTTCTGGTGGGTTAGTTGATACAAAATGATGCACAGTACAAAAATCATTAATTTTTTTTTTTGTTTACATTTCAAGGCATGAGAAGACACAGATTTCCTGCTTTCAAAAAGAAAGTGAAAATATATGGGAGTAGGAAGGCACCAAATTGTGTTTAGAAAAAGCTTAATATTCAGCTAAATGTACAGATGCATAAACTAAACACTTCTTGTGCCTAAACCACTGTTTATATAGTAATGAGGATTTTCCATCAGTTTCTTCAGTTAAACAGTAGCTGTCTTTTTTCTGTTTAATGAAAATAATGCAGTCTTGCATAAAAACATCAGCTGTATCAGCATGGTATGGTCTTTGATTTTTCATATGAGTTCAGCGTAGTTATAACCATAACAGACCAACATTTTAACCTCCTTTCCTTTGATTTTTGTCTCAGATTTGTGAAATGAACTGGGTTCAATTTTGCTTAAGAAGCAAGCAGGGGTTTCTAGATAATAAAGTCAATATCCAGTTTTTGGGTTTGTTTTGAAAGATGGAGAAAGCTTGTTTATGACTAGGAAGATCTGCCAAATGCTCTAACATGAGCATAAATTAACTATTTACTCAAAACCACATTTACATTTGTGAAAGAAGATATTGCTCCATGTTTTCAGTGCCCCAGAGGCCTATAAATACCCTGGAAAACATTGCAACAATGTAAAACAACCCAGTGCAGTTATCCAGTAAGGACCATTTTTATAGGGCTGTGCAGTACCAGACCATGCTTAGTCCAGCCTCTACAATAAATCCAAGCCTTAGTGACATTTGTTCTACTGACTGGAGTCAGTAGAGGGACTGCAGAAAGGAAGGGAAGTGCCAGTCATGCTAGTTGGACATTTTAAATAGCTGGACAGCAAGCAGATGAATCCTACAAATGCTGTGCTGCTAAGGAGCTCTCAGGAGAACAGCGGGTAAGAGAGGGGGTGAAGCCGTTTAACACTTTGCATCTGCCTCTTGACACTTTGTCATGCAATGGACAGTTGAGATTGGATGGCCCAGGTTTTGTTTTGTATCAATAGAAACTATCAGCCAGTATATTGCAGGGATGGTTATGCCAAGCAAAAAGTCCCTTGTCTGTAGGTGTCCCCTTTGCCTCCAGAGCCTGACCAGCCAGGTGAGAGGCCTGTATTCAGGTTGGCTATCAATGGGTAAGAAGGATTGGCAAAGGTTTTTCAAAGCTGTGCAATTTTAAAATAAGATACCCTTGATAAAAATAGTATAATATCCTATCATTTTATTTAATTGGGCAGAAACTCATTGACTGAGTAGTTTAAAAGTAGATGGACTAAAGTCTTATACTGAAAAGAGTTATGCCCGAGCTCATGCCTAACTGCTCTCTGTCTTTTTGGTGTTTTTTTTTTTTGTTTGTTTTTTTGTTTTGTTTTTATTTATTTTTTTTTTTAAAGTTGCAGAGCTTTATTCCACCTCTTTATATACCTCTTCAATTTGAAAGGTACTACATGCTTGTTGTGGGTTCGACCTTGGCAAAATGCCAAAACCCCCCAAGACCCNGAGAGGGAGGGCAAGAGAGCCAGGATACCTCCCCCACTAGATTTATACTCAACTTGACGTCAGACGATATGAAATACCTCTTTGGTTGCTTAAGTCAGGCGATACTTGCCCCTCTAAATCTACGGAGAGCCCCATGGCCCAAAAAACTGAGGCCCGCTAAATTTGGTTTCAGGCCTAACTAAACTAAGGCCTTAATCTAAGTGTTGGGGGTTTATCCAACCCATCACAATGCCCTTTTTCAGACCTGCCAGAGCAAAGTTCAGGAGGTATTTTTGGAGGTTTAGAGGGGGATTTATCTACTTCCCCTTCTTCCCCCATTAGCACTGGTAAATGTAGCATTCATTGCTGTTGTATGAAGTCCAGCCCTGGAATTGCTGATTATCACAATGCATGCTGGGATTTCATGGTTGCTTTAAGCCTCTGCTTTTTAGACTGTGCTCTACATCCTTCAGTAGATATACTAATAATTTTATTGATCTTTTGTCCCCTATTTCTGGGGTCTGATAATCTCAAGTATTGTGTCTACTCTCACTGCAGAGATCCAACTCCAGATTATATGGATGGGAAGAAGAGCACAGAAATAAAACACCAATTTTAATTTCCTAGAAAGATGGAGTTCAACACTTTGGGGAAGTCAAAAAAGGGGCCCTGTGTGTTTTACCTCTAGCCTGCCAACCATTACCATAAGTGACAACTGATCACGTTAGAGAATGTGGGTACTGACTTGAGTTATTTTAACAGCACAATTAATTATCCTCTTCATTTGTTTTTGGTGTAACAACTTTTAGAATGGAGAAAAAAGTTATACCTACCCAACTTATATCTTGAATGCAATGAAAGATTTTTTAATTTTCTTATCCCAGTAGAGGTAGGTATTTTAAATGAGCTTTGCTTAAAAGAGTAAAAAAAATGCTGTCTGGGACTGTAAAACATATATAGGATTTACTATGCTTTGACATGCACTGTCAGACTATTTTACCAGTCCATCACTATCAGGAAGGCCTTTCTTCTCCAGCTTGTAGGCAGCGAGCTGTGTGAGGTGAATGATGGAAGAGTCAGGCTGTATTATTTAACATTTGTTTGCCAAATGGCCTCTCTGATTGGGGAAAATAAAAGTTTTTACTTTTCAATGAGTTTAGTGATTACAGAAAAACTTTTCATTACTGAAAAGGAGTTGGAAATGAAGCTGGAGACAAAACCACCTTTTGATTTGACTAACATATTGTGGACTTGGGTTACTTCAGCTATAGTCTCTCTATATCACACATATAAAAGGGGACAGTACAAGTATGGCATAAAGTTTGCCATCTCAAAAGTTGTACTTGAAGCCATACTTGAAATTATATATATTTTCTTGTACTCTAATCTTAAAATAATAGAAAGTACTCCAAACACTTAACATCTTTTTGCTCACATCAAAGTTGAAGGGGTTTTTTATTGTACCCTGCCACAGCTTTTCATTATGAGTCACAAACTTTAACTGTATGATTGTTAGTAATCATGAAAAATTAGTCATTAAAACACCCTCCCAGACTGCAAAATTAATAGTAAAACAGATTTAGCAGAAAATTTAAACCTGCATTATTAGCTAGATTTTATTTCTGTTACAGATTTGTTTCCTGTACCCAATATACTAGTTAGGGTTTTCTGTTTATTTATGTGAGCATTTTCCCATCCTTTAACAGTTGTACTATAGTTCAAAAAGGAAATTGTGTTAGCTTCAAACATGACAAATCCTTTGGGTGTTTTTAATTGATTCTGCCATTTATGATAATCATTTGAGAAAACACAAAGAAAGGAAAATGTGGCATGCCCATAAGTAGGAGAACCTGTAAGTCAAAACCAGCTGATAGTCAGGACTTCTAAAGCAGTCATTAGGAGTTTCGTACCTAGTATTAACAGATAGTAATAGTTTTAAGTGAAAAATGAAACTGCCATAGTTGGTCTGAAAACCAGCAGTATAAACAGATTAAACATCTGAAAACTTTTATTTTACAACCCTTTTTATTTTGGTTTCCCCTGAAAGACAGGTAATTCCATTTAATTCTATGTGGCAAAGTACTTTCACTGTTTTTTCAGTTTTATAGTTAGTGTTACACTTCAGCACAATGTTGTAAAGTAAACTGTGAATGAAATAGTAGAATACACCCAGAATAGCGATCCTGTTGAGTAGGAGAGTGTGCGTGTGTATGTGTTTTTCTGTTCTTAACAAAAAGGTATCTCCTAAGGTATGCTATGAGCACAGCTGGGCTCATTTTAGTGCTTTCTGAGGGATAATAAGATTTAAAAATATGTCACTAAAGCATATGCAAACCAATACATATGCACAGAAATCTATATTTCTTGAAGACCCAGACAGGGATTACATTTGTGCCTCACGCTGAAAGCCATAATGCCACACTAGTTGAGCCATGTCCAACAGGGGCAGCCACTAAGGTAGGGTGTGACACTCATCAAGACTGAAATGGAAGGTGATTTGTGATCCTACAGTTCTGCAAGGTGCTACATACACTTTAGAGGCCAGGTATGGGTGTTTAAAAAGGGCAGGTTTTACAAAGAGTAAAAACATTTGAGGTAGACTGAATTAAAAAAAAAAAATTAAAAAAGGGAGAAAGGCACACTAACATAGGATTAAACAGAAATACTGGATGTTAGATTTCCTCCAGACACTGTTTTTTTCTGTCATATGTTCAACATATATAAAATTTTCACTACATCATTAAGGGGTTCCAAAGAAATCTGTTCCGTGATGAATGGGAAAAAAAATTAGCCTGTGTAACACACGTGGAAGAATTACATTGAAAAATACCACTGTGAAATAGGTTCCTGTTTCCTGTAGCAGCAAAATAATTCTTACAAAGAGTTAAAGTGGAATTGTTGGCTACTCATTTATATTTGCCTTTGTGTAACTTTATCCTAAAGCTTTGGAAAGATGAGCGAGCTAGGCAATATGGAGCCCTAAAGAAACTCCAATTGTATTAAACTTGTGTAAAGTGTTTCAACTCTTATTGCTTAGTATGGAAAACTAAAATCCTTGATTCTCTGGCTTCTGTGCAAACTATTTTTTTGTTTGTTTTGTTCAGACAGGAGCTCATGCAATTGAATAAACTTTTTTTTAAAAAGAAAACTTAAAAGTCAGCAAGGTTTTGACTGTAAGTTTCTCCTGTATATTTTGAGAAAACAAATATGTGGAAGCCTAAGAAAATACTTTTCTCTATCAACTCAAGACTTCTCATGATCATACACAAAGTAAGCTGGTACTTATAATGGGATCAAAATCAGCTCTTAGCACCCTTGTGACTGACAAGAGATTCAGCTGAAATTCTTGAGTTTGTCCAGGTTGCTCATTGTAGTTTGGGGAAAAAACTTGGCCTATGGTAAGAAACTGGCCCAGATGGCACACTGTTTTCTAGGTCATTTTCTTTAGTGAAGGTACCTATTGTAGCACAATGATGTGGTCTGTTACAAGATCTACCAAAATTACTATAGAGTCTGGCTTTTACTTTTTTCTAATGTAACATCTTGTGTATAAGGAGTGGCAATGGCACTGTCTATATGTAGCGCATAAGCTTTATAATAAAGCAGGGTCAAAAAGAGTATTTTAATGCCTCCTTGGAGTTCTGATACAGCTGCTGTCAAGGGAAGAGCTTTTATCATACTGATGATGATGACTGAGGCATGCACAGTGTATGGGGTGGGTTTGGTCACTCTTAATTTGTATTCTGCTTTCTTTGAGTCAGAAAGATAGTCTGTGGGAGCTGTCTAGGAGATGAGTCTCAAAAAAGAGAAATTATATAAACTTTTATCTCAACTAGTGTTTTCTTCACTTGGAGGTCTTTTTTTCTAAGAGACCTTTGAATGGAAAATCTTTCAGTTTAATTTAATAGGTTAACTCTTACTCGAGGATTCACCCCTAATCTGTGGAGAGATGGTCTTGGCAGGTCTCAACTTGATTTAATGAAGCTCTTCTACATGAAAGCAAATTATGGAAATGATTTGGTAAATAGGTGAAAAACCAGCATGAACTATTTGATGCTCATTTAAGAGATGCATCAGCTGATGTCCAACTGGTAATTGGCAATCCCAGTGGATAGAGTCATGTTAAAATGCAGCCTGTAGAGTTTCTTTCAGGGAAATCCTGTGCCTCCTTTCCTATCATAAGTTGTAATTATACACGCATTTGGGATAGAGAGTAGTGTCTTTCACAGGAAGATCTACTCACTAGGTAATTACTCTCATGAGAGAATACATATGTTGCCTTCCATATTTACATGATTTGAATAAGAAATGACATGTACATGCTATATAGTTGAATCAATTAGTTGAGCTGGTAGAAGCACATCTTTTTAAGTAGAGGTATTTTGAAGATCCTGCAGCATTACAGTATTATGAATCAATGTTTCCGATACCGCAATATAATTCCTAGACTTGAACTTTCAGGAGGCAGTAATAACAAAATGTTGGCAGTAACAACTAGTAGGTAATGGTTTAGCATGGTATATAGTGTGTTTTAGGTTTTGCTGTGCCAGTTCAATGTTTTTTTTGGGTGCGGATATGAGACTGTTTTAAATTGTTAATTGTCACAGACTGTTAGAAAGCATTAACTCAATAAGCAAACAAAAGTTTGCTTTCATTAGACTGAAAAGAAGGATTCATGTGATTTTGACGTCGTACTTGTGCTACTGTGCAGCTTTGCCCATTTGCACATGCAGAGTTGTGAACTGTGGAAGTGACGATGCTGTGGGTTTCAATTTTCAGAAAGGATTCTCTAAATACATTTAGTGAATTGCCCCTCCAGCTCCAGAAATACTTTTAGTGACATTCTCAAAAGGGACATTTAGACTGAATGTGTTCAGTGATTCAGAAGTATACTTTTTAACTAGGCAAAATCTTACAAGGACATTATTTAAATGACTGTAAAGAGAATGAAAATCATGAAGCAAAAATAGATTAAGTCTGCAGCATATGCTTGCATTCTCACAACTGGTGCAAATAAGAGTTGGCACATGAAAATAAACATAGCTATGTAGACTTATCTTTTTATTTTTTTTTTTAAACTAAAGATTGTACTCAATAGTAGGGAGTAAGGATTCAAATTAGGATCTTGCAAAGCAAAGGACAATGTTTTGGACACGGGATAAGTTTACATATTAATACTGAGAAGCTTTGAATTGAAAATTTAGGAAAGTAAGTCATAGAAAAACGACATTGTGTTGTGTGTTAAATGTCAAAAATGTCTGAAAGTGACTATTTCTGGGTAAATCTTGATCTCACATATAGTTTCTGGCAAAAAAATAGAAACCATATGGAGACCTTTACACCAGCTCTTTGCTTGTGGCTCAGTGAAGGTTTTCATTGTATCAGAAAATATAATTAACTATAAAGCATCAAGAACAATCAGATTACGCAATTTAGCTGTATACTAGTATGCACTTCTGACTATTAAAAATATAGTAGTCCTCTCCATGATATTCCTTTGCAACTATAATAGTACAAAGTTGCGTATTTTCTTCATATATATATTTCAGGTTAATGATACTTTGCTAGATTATTGCCCTGACACTAACATACTTTTCCCTAAATTCATATTGCTAATATCTCAAAAGAAAAAAAATAAAAATCAAGGAAGCATTTGCATTGAATTGTGTATTGTTGTGTCCTATTGATATTTAGGAGCTTTTGTGCACATTTTAGTGATTCAAACAAATGTAGAGGATTTAAGTTTGAAAGGCATATTCTTTCACACAAACTATTCAGAAGTAACAAGACTTTTCCTTTGATTACTTTGTATAGATTGCTTCATTTTAAAGTCTATATAGTATTACCTGTGTAGTAGTTCTCTGCAAACACTCAAACATCATTTACAGGAAGGTATGCAATTAAGAACATTTAATTTATCAAATTTCATTATAAATTTATTGGGAAATAAATTTAGAAATAGTTTGCTCATGTTAGGGGCATTTTGAGAATAAGTGTTGGAAACTTAGTGGAAGTGTAAAACCTGAAGATTGAAAAACTCTAGGGGTGAAATTATGTATGATGGCCTTTTTGTCACAAATCATTAGTGGTTATTGTCACTATTCAGTCTAAATATGGATATCAGGATCTGAAAACCATCTGTAACTGTCAATAGAACACTAGCAATCTCACTTATTTTTGAAAAGTTTTGTCTGGGATTTTACATTACAGGTAGTAACTGAATGTTCATTTCTGTCTGAGAAACGAAGGTATGTCAGCTATGGAACTAATCCAAGAAAAAATAATGAGGGCTTCTTGCACATTTTGCCTTTGTTTCTGACCCTACATGGTTAGTAGCAGATCTTTGTACTTTGTACTTTTTTGGGATATCCCAAACAGTCTCTGTTACATGTTCTGTGTTACATGTTCTGTGTTCTCTTTTCCCCTAGGCATCCATGAAAAGGAAAAATACCAAAATGATCACTTTTCATATTCTGCACATAGGAGTTAGATCCTGTGTTTTCCTGGTATGCTTCATCTCTTGATGTAGAGAGAAGGAAATAGGACCTTTGGTGGGACAATACAAGTGTTTGGATTAAGAACAATCCTTTCCTTAAAGTAGAAGTAACTTTTGAGATTGGGGAATAGTGTGATTAGTAATGATTTCTTTTGTAATAAATTTTGAGCTATTATTAAACTCAAGAAAAATCTGTCTATGAAGATTTGTAGAACTAAAGCCATTCGTAGAGCCATTTATGACTTTGAATGTCTTTTCAAGTGGTACCATCTACATCAGTTACCAACAAGCATTTTTGTCTAATAGGGGATGTTAAAGATGCTGCCTGGAGTTTTTGAAAAGTGATACAACAGTTCTAATAAAGAAGTAGGACCTGCATCCCTTATAGTAGTGTTTAACTGCCTACATTACTTGACATCCAAAGAACAAAGGTTTCTAAAGGAGAGACTGATAAGGTACAAATACCTGCATGTAGGCTTCATGTTCTGAAAGTGTGCCAGAATTTGTCTGGGAGAAGGCAGAACACAGACAATATAGATTAATGTATTTTTCATCAAGTGGTTTGTACCATCTGTATATATTTTACATGTGCCTTTTGAGTGGAAAGCAGTCTAACTTAGATCCCCTTAGACGTTGTTCTCTGCCTCTACACCTACCACTTGGCATAAGATGTAGCCAGTAGAAGAAAACTAAGGTTCTTGAGACCTTTTTCTTGTCTTAGTTGCAACAGCTGCAAAACAGATGTAGGCTGACATGAATTCTGCCAAGGATCTCTTCCAAGTCTCCCACCCATTTTCCACCAAAGAGAAGCTAGTCCAGTGATATGAACAGAGTCCTGAAGGTCAGAACAAGATGGGAGTTCCCAGTATTGGCTCCGTAGTGACTATTAAAAAGAAAAAATCAGTTAAACCTCGATTTATCACTTTGGAAATTAAAACAACCAAAATTCCTAAAATTATTATTCCAAGCAGTACAACATCAATAGGACATTAAAAGGCAACCTGTACATGAATGACAGCGACACTGTAGTGAGCAAGTCAGATGACAAGAGTTCATAACTCATGTTGACCCAACTGGTATACATCTAAGTATCTTTTTAGATAAATTTTCAATATCTCAAATGCATTGAGCAAAATAGCATTGTCTTGCTGGTTAAATCTTTGTTGAAACAGATTTTCTAGGATTCCACTTGTTCTGTTGCATTAACTTCAGTATTGAGAGGGAGTCAGATTTCTGTGTACCTGTCCCAGGTTTCTGTATAGCTCTCTAGCTTCTGCTTTTAGCAGTTTTTGAATATACCATGTGGTTGTTTTTTTTTTTCCAGACTATCTCAACTATTGCAAATTCATTCAGTGATTTTCTCAAAAAATAAGGGAATACCTTCAGCTTTTCCACTGTGTCAATCTCCTGACAGAATCTTACTACTGACAAATCTGTGGCTGTCAGGCACTTAGAATCCAGCATTGACTTAAAGGTAGTATCCAGCAATGGCAGAAATGTCTAAATAACCAATTGTCCAAGAATGCTTCTATTTGCACAAGATCTGTGTGGGCTGATTGGCAGCAGTTCTGAATCCTCTGTGTTGGGAAAGGTGAACGACTTACGCTACACATGCAGTTATGTTTCCCTTTCCTTTCCCCAGTATTCCTTCCGTTTCCAGTATCCCAAGAACCTATAATTTAGATGTTAACCGTGTTTGTAAATTGGGAATCATTGGCTCTGAATGTTATGAAAAACCATAAGGCTTTATGGACTGTACAGCAAATCTGTTTTACTCATGGAACCATCTTCTTGCAGAAAAATTGCTTGTGTTATGAGTCTCAGTCATTTACAGAAGTCAGCATCCTCCTTGGAGATGTTTGGATGGATATTCCTGAAGTCTCCCTTCAAATATTTACAATAGCAGTAGCTACCAAGGTTTTACAGTCTTGACTTCTCTTTCTGTATCTTATTCAGGCTTATGTCTTCACTTCTAGTACTTAATTTTCAATACGGTATCAGGGTCATCTGTAGGTACATTATTTATATTTAAGATCACAACCTTTAGTCTGGAAACCAGTGAGCCTTGGATCTTTGTTCCAGCAAGTACTAACATGGGAAGGCTTCTTGGCTCATGGCCTCACATAGGCACACGGTAATCAGGGCAGTTATAAGAGGACTTTAGCAGTGACTTGCATGTCACACTGTAGATGAGGACTATGCACACTGCCTGCTTTCAAACATGTATGAAATATGTGTGGAGATAAAAGAACAGTAAGCCCAAATGCTAAGAATAATGATTTAGGTATCTTCCTTCCGTGATTCATTGGACTGCTGATATATGGGTTTAAGTATTTAAGTTCAGGTGATCTACATAGTTTTTGGACCTTATAATGAGGTGGCACATTGAGAAAATGTTAAGGAGTAAAAGGAACATGAATGTTCCTGAAAGAGGAAAATGTGGAGAGAGGTTAACAGCGACTCTAGTCTGCCAACTAGTATAAAGGAAGAAAGTGACTTTCTAGTTTTAAGATTGTTTTGATCTGTCAAATTTTCCGTGTAGAGTTTGGATAATAGACCTTGGCCCCACACTGCAGTCAATGGGTCTGCCGTCTAATGGGGTTCCATCCTAAGAAATCCCTACTCCAGTTGTGGCTGAACAACTCCCACATCTACTCAACAACTTTGGTGGATACCTTCAGTTATACAGCCAACAGTACACTGCACATTTGAAGCAAAATTCTGTGTTTCACATCAACAAAAGTAAAGAGGTTTGGTGATCCTAAGCCATTAGCTTTAAAACATTTTAAATTAATGACATAGAGTGGGGTCAAGCATCAACAGTTCTCATAAAAAAAAATCAACACCAAAGTTCCCTTCCAAGCAACAGAGTGACTGACAAAAATTCAAAACATTTTTGCACCTTTATAAAATGGAGATTTGAAACCAGATTCAGTGGCCAGTTGGACAGTCTCAGGCATGCTGATGATTCATCTGACACAGAGTCCCAGGAGGGATTTCTTGCAGGCCAGTTTATTTGGATGTTGATGCACGTTTCTATTTAAATCAGCAGCTGAAGTGTGAATTATTCTGTGACATTTTTAAGATGGTTTGTGAGACCAGAATTTGACTAATGATATTCCTACTGCTCTCCTCCTAATTTTGGATTTATAGGTGTTGTATCATACCCAAACATACAAATGTCTGATCTTTTTATTTATTTTTCTTTGCCTTTTTTCTTTTTATTTTTTTTTTTAACAGTTTGAACTCTTTTCATTTATTTAAACAGGCTTCACTGACAGCAACAGAATGACTGTCACTGAGTTACTGAGTTCAGTAGTTTGGTCCAGGACCAAATGTACCTATTTCTTAGAGTAAAAGGAATCATGAGGGTGATAATGAAACTTTCAGCAGAGCTCCTCAGACTGTGGCCAAAGTATTCCTTAGGTAACTTCAGTGGTAACAAATTTCCTATAATGATACCAGCTGTGGCAAAAAGTTCCTACCCGCACCATGGCATAAGCAAAAGATCCCATAGGACATGCTCATCAATTCCTTTTTGATATGTGTTCAAGTTCCTATGCTTTGTCTGCTGGCTTTCCCTGAAAGTATAACTGGACTAAACTTTACAGTGTATGCTTTAAAACAGAGCTTTGGCTTAAGGTATTAGTGAAATGATAGAAGAGAGAGAGAGATTCTTGAAGTATTACTCACTAAAACACTAATCAAGTGATACACATCCTGTACTGGTTGGATGCACTAAGAGTTGCCAGAAGTTGAAAGGAATTGAAGCTTTGCAGAAATTCTACAGAGAATTGTTAGAAAATTAAACACTGCAAGGCTTTAAGCTAAAGTTTGACGTGTGTGGATGGAATCAGCAGCTCATGTCTGCCAGAATTGCTGCTGCTTTCTTGATTTACAGTGAAGAATCCATAGGAATGAAAGCAAACGTGTGTTTCTGAGAGAAGAAAGTTTGAAGAATGTAACTTTAGCTTGTTATTCTCTTTGGGCTTGTTTCCAATTTAGCTGTACAATTGTCATTACATCTATTTTTGCTTTTTTTTTTTCTTTTCAGATTCTCAAGAAGGAAACTACAAGACAGAGGTCAATAGTAAACCCAGGAAGGAACGGACAGCTTTCACCAAGGAGCAAATCAGAGAGCTAGAAGCAGAATTTGCTCATCATAACTATTTGACCAGGCTGAGACGATATGAGATAGCAGTAAATCTTGACCTCACTGAAAGACAGGTACTGATGCAAAATAATGGACTGCAAATGCTTGCTCAATATGTGCCAGTGGTCAGTAGCTCCTTGCAGTAGAGCTCTTTATAATACTAATAGTTATGTTGATATCTCAGATTGAATGTTTTTTGCAAACTTATATGCATTTATTTTCTCTCTGCTGTGCATGTAATTTATATTTTTATATGTACCACTTACAAGATTAGTTTCATCTATTAGGCAGAGGTGGAAGGTAAATGCACCAGTAATATATCTGTTAGATTGGGGTACATTTTTTCTAATCTGTACTAGTGTTGCTGAAGAGGTGGTAGGTCCCAAATAGTGTATATTCATGAACAGTTGATTTGCCTGCATGCAACAAATACGAGCATCTTGGTTCAGTCTATTAAGTATATGCAGTTTCCATTTATCCAGAGTTTCTGAACATCCTGTTTCCAGATGGCAACAAGAATGGGAACATGAGCAAAACTGGAATAAAGGCATTTTAAACCACTTTATCTTACCCTGCTCTGTGAAAGCAAAGGAGATGATGGAATTTCTTATCACTGTTATTGGTTTCCTGCTCATCAAACTCTGGTCGGGGAAACACTTCTACATGTGCTTAAGTTTCATCATGCATGTTGTCACATTGATTTCTAATGGAAATAGCCACATTACGCATGTACTGAAGTGTTTCAGGATCTCATTTCTACATACTGAATAGGTAGTGAAGTCACATTTCAAATAATAATTACATCAACATACACATTTAAAAAACGTGTTTTAGTAAAGAAGTTTAGAATACTGGCCTAAAGTACACCAAATCTGATGAAATACTACCTACATTTTTATTATTAAAATGGAAAGCTTTTTGCCCACTCATGGACAGTCATTCTTTCTTCAGGAATTAATACCAGATTGAGGAATTGCTTTAGATACAATCAATGAGATGCTGATATATTCAAAGGAAGGTATACCAAAATAGCATGATAATTTGTGAACTCTACGTATAAGAGGTTTTGCCATTTTCTTGAGTTTCATTACCACCTGCTATAACTAGACATCAGCAAAAATCTAGATGTGAAGACGCATTTACACACACAAGCAAATGCAACAGTTTTACTCTTTGAAAGCTTCTAGAAAATAGCTGCCACTTTGAGCTTGTCAGGAAGTATGCAGCAGTTTCTTGTTTGACTTGATCACATTGCCACATTCCACTGAGGTAACTTTCAGTTACTTAAATATGGTTGTTATATTTGTGAAGTACACCATTTTGTATCAAACAATGGACAAAATTTTGCCTTTTTCATTTCACTGCCGAAGGTAACCTGAGACAAATAGATTAATTTTCACCCCTGATTTTGACAGTTAAGGGGAGGAGGAATGAATTCTTGCCTCAGTGACAAAGGTAGAGTCACTGTGAAACTGAACAATGATAAATAAACTTCATGGGAACTAGTCAGCTGAATTCAGAAAATATATCCCCATATTAATAATGGTGAATTTGGCCTGGAATTTAACTGTTCTCCCTAATAAAGTCTATATTCATTTCTTCAAAGATCAGGTTGAGCAGTATAACTAATTGAAGAGACAATTCACTATCCTAAAGGAGGTAGTTATTGTAAAAGTATTTAACATACTGAAAAATGACAAATAAATACTCAATATTGCCTCTGGTAGAGAAAAGGCAGCCCAGCTACACTATGCAGAAAAATCATTTAAGTCATGAGGGTACTTGCTGTTTTCCAGCTGTCACAAAGTATCAGTTTTAAGATTTCTGCTGATAATTGTGATAATTTCTCTAGAAT
This sequence comes from Scytalopus superciliaris, assembly GCA_013400415.1. Lineage (NCBI taxonomy): Eukaryota > Metazoa > Chordata > Aves > Passeriformes > Rhinocryptidae > Scytalopus > Scytalopus superciliaris. The sequence goes on from VXBX01001683.1 coordinate 195,455, forward strand.
TGTCATTGGTCTATCTAATTATGTAATCTAATTCTTCTCTCCTTCCCCAGATTATCAGAGAGTGACAACTGAGCTGCTAGAGATAACTCCCTTCCTTCCTGTTTTCCTGCCTTCCTTCATACCTTCCTGCTTAATGCCAGCCTTGCTTAGAAAAGGAAAGCATTAAGATTTTTAGTTTGATAGAATCCAGTTCTGTATCTTGCCACAGTAAAACAGTCTGAGAGAAGAAGAAGAGTAAAGGAAAAAAGCATGAAAATTGTATGTTAAAAACAAAAAATGGAGAGGAAATTCTGGATATATTTTTCAGTTTCTGAATTATGCTGAGCAAAGTAATACTGTAAACTAGAAATGTCTCTTTTAAATCAAATATATTGCTTTGATGGAAAAATGGTATAAATAGGCATGGATCTGGGTGTGGGTTTCTGTGGTGTATGGCAGACTTCAGAAGCTGAATGCCATAAATCAAAACAATTGACTCTTTCATATTTGTGTTACATCAGTATTCCTTCAGTGACTTATAAAGTACTTCAGAGTGAGTGTCACGTGACACTAATATTTCTTTTCTCTCCAGTTAAGAGAGTGAACTCATATTCAGGACCTGTCTTTCCATGGTTAGCAGAATGAATTATTATTCTTGAGTGAGGTAACAGCACTTATTTCCATACTTACTACTGTTACTACTTTATTTAACTAGCTGTCCCCACAAAATAGATCATATTTGATACCTACCTTAAGCAGGTGCAACAAAATTAATTAAAATATATTGATGGAATTAAAGCCCTGTCCCCTTCCCCACCCCTCACCCCCTACCTGTCCAGTGAGGTAGCATCTTTAGAAAATTGCTGTTTGTGGAACAGTTTTCCTTAACTTTTTTTCACCCAAAGCCGAATAGCAGGAAATGGTACTTGATAGTTCCTTTGTTTGAAAGTAGTAGTAGTTCCTTTCTTGAAATAAATGAATGCACAAGTGACAGCCTTGATCTCATCACAGCCTATAGACCTGTTTGTGTTGGAAGCTTTCTTGAGCTCTCATGAAACACCAAATTTGCACATTGAGAATTGAAACTTGCTTCGGATAATACAGTGAGAAAAAACTAGCAGTGGGTATTGGGTGAACTGATGTATTTGCTCAGAAAGTAGATTTGTGAGCAGACCTAAGCCCTGATGGAATGATTTGTTTAGAATTATTGTTTTCAGTAGGATTTAAAAAAATGGCAGTCATATTATTCAGAGACAGAAAAAAAAAAAGGTGGAAAGTATTTTCAAGTTATCCTAAAGTTACAACTTTCAGTTATTTCCCAAGATGTGAGATAAATCATGGAGCCTATTATCTTAAGAAAGCTCTATCTTCCTCTTCACTATAGTGATAATTTCAACCATACGCTGCAGCTTAAAACAGCCACTGACCAACTAACGCTTCATAATTACCTTTCTGGCATTTAAGCAAGCTGCAGAAAAAATGTGTCTGATCATATTTAAAAAGTTGTATAAAGGCATTAAAAGTTTTCTACAGTCATCAAATTAAGGCTCCATTTGACTTTTGAAATAACTTACAAGATCCGTTCAAACATAAATGACTCACGGAAGGCCATTTCACAAAAACAATAATGAAAAAACCTCCTCACAACATATGGATCAGGAGAAGGAAGTAATCCTATCGCTCTCTTAAAAGGAAACCTGAGTTACAAGACAGGAGGATGAAATGAAGTAAGTGCTCCAATTGCCTAGATATTAAGAGTGCACTTTGAAAGCATTATAAGCACATCTGGTGGTAGGATGGCTCTATTATGGTACTGTAAGCATTCCAGAAATATAGGTACATATAATTCCTGCTCTGTCTCCTATAGAGTGCACTCCCAATCCCAGTGCAGCCAGCAGTTAATAATTTTCAGCTGGCAGGCCTCTACTATATTTTGAAGAGCTAGTTAGAGTAAAAACGATCTTAGCTCCCTAGATATTTGTAACCTTGACAAGCGCATTCTTGGCTTTTTTGTGTATCCAGATAAACTTGGAGAAGGCTCCATGCAGGCTTTTTAATATCTCACAGTGGGATGAGGAGAGGAAGCAGCTGCAGTGGGGTATCAGAGGCGTGGCAAAATGGACATTTTTATGGAGTTGATCCTGCCAAATATAGAAGGAGTAGGAGATCTTTCCACCTCACAAGATCCTTTTGCATGGAGCTAATCAAAAGAGTAATGTTGCAGTTCTGAAGGCTAGCTAAGGTTACCGGAATAAACAATCCAAATATGCTTCTGTTTGCCAACATAAACGGAAAATCCCACCTAGTGAGATTAAATTATGCTGATGACAATGAGAATGTTTATTTCTTCTCAACTTCAATTGCCAATACCTGTCCAGAAGCCACCAATCATTTATAAAAGGCCTAAAGCCATTATTTTTACATAGACAAAGAACAAAATTTTCTCAAAATGAAAAGTGCTTTTGCATCTGCATTTGGTTTCCATGTGTGTGGTACCAACATGGGGTGAGTAACAAAGGAAGAAGCTTTGTAATGCCTTTTTTCTACCAGAAATGGAAGCAAGCAGCACTTACATTTAAAGTATACTTTGGTACAGTACCATAACCCACACTGCAGCATAGCATTTTTATGATCATAGAAATACTAAATGAAGTTTACCATATGAAAAGTTTTCTTCAAACCTGGTTACCTGAATGTTTCATCACAAGTGACTTCATTAAAATCCTTTCCAGCAGTGGAGAGCTCCAGGGAGGCTAATCGCTGCATTTTTTAGACTTGACTGGTAAGGTAAGAGTAGCTTCCCTTAGCCACCTGAGTGAGAAACCAGGGAGTTCAATATTCCTCAATCATGTGTTTGTCCTGCACAACCTCTGGACATGTAAGTTTCTCTCCATGCATCACGGGGCACGACTAGTTTCCTCCTTTAGGAAGCTAGCTTTCTGAGGTTAGGTGGTGCAGTTATTCCCCTGTATACTTTCAAATAAAGTCAGACTGAATTGATAGGACAGACTTGACCATATCTGTCTGATTTGTCATGCTGCCATGGCTTCTCTGAAAGGCAGCTGCTCACTTGACACTTCCATGTGTTAAGCACTCTCTATACACACTGTAATAATAGCCTATGTGGCTTGAAATCCTTTGGATTTTTTGTTTATTTACAGTGACACTCTTAATAAAATAAAACTTTGATATTTATCTTGAGCAATATAAATACCAGCAGTAAGTTACTGTGCTAACTCTGTTCTTTTTTACGAAATAATGCACCTAGAAAACTTAATTATAACTTGTGCATAATTTTGATTTGTATGATAATTCTTTCTTAAAAAGTATATGGCAAAACTTCAATCAGCATATTTACTTACACAGTATTGATTAAATTCAAACAATCATTTCCATAAGCAAAGATCCAAGTGCATCAAGCTATTAGTTGTGAATGTACCCTTCACCTGCAGAGAAATCCTGTGAGGTTCTGGGTGTGGAAAACCCTCTGTCTGTGCCAAGCAGCACATGTGATATAGCCAGAAATATTAGCAGCTCATGTGGCTGCTGTAAGAAAGTGTTTGAGGCTCTGCCATCACCTGCCCCTGCCCTTTCTCAAACTCAAGTTGAGAATGATTCAGCTTCTTCTGTCACCTGTTTAAGGAGAGAGGAACTTCGAAGGTTTGTCATTTGTGGTCACTTTAAGAAGTAGAAGAAATCAATGGGGAACAAATGATATTGGAGAGTTAAAAATGAGCATGTAGAATACAGGACAGATTTTTTACACAGACCATTTGAAAATGTAGAATGTCTTCCTGGTTTCACTGGTTTCTACTCCTCAAATTGTTTGCCTTTCTTTGTACTAATGTAATAACAGAAAGAAGCATCAGCATACTCATCCAAAAGCCAGTCTTGATTACCTACCATTTTGTGACTTTCACATTCACTTGACCTGTGCAGAAGGGTGCAGAGTTACGCATGTTAGGATTTTTTTTAATCATGAAATAAAATACTCTACATGTGAGTCATTCATGGAGGTAAATGCCTACACAAAGAGGAAAGTTTAGCTAAAGGTGATCTTCCCCACAAATTAGCTTTCCACCATTTGTTTCTTTTGTAGATTTAGAATCATAGAATAATGGAATTACTTGGGTTGGAAAAGACCTTAAAGATCATCTAGTTCCAACTGCCTTGCCATGGGCAGTGAATCTTTCACTAGACCAGGTTGCTCAGATCTCCATCCATTCTGGCCTTGAACACCTCCAGGGATGGGGAGTTCACAATGTCTCTGAGCAACTTGTTCTAGTGCCTCACCACCCTCACTGTAAAGAATTTCTTCCAAATACCTAATCTAAAACTACCCTCCTTCAGTTTAAGACCATTCTCCCTTGTCCTATCACTACATGCCCTTATCAAAAGTCCCTCTCCATCCTTCTCGTACGCCCCGTTTAGATACTATACATATGTAAAAAAATTGGATGAAATTAGACTCTAAAACAATATATTACAGGAGAATAAGGTAGAGGGACTTCTAGCAGCAGCTCCACAGATTGCCTTTCTTTGCCTTTGACCAAAAGAAGAAAGACTGACTTTGTAAAAAAATATTTCCTTAGCCTATGTAAAACAATTCAGTAGGAGGAAGGAACCTGAAATAGTATGCCCCTTTCTCCTAAGGTATGCTAACTGTGAAACCTAGTTTAGAGAGGTTTTGAATAGGAAGAGTTAGTTGCTTGATCATGAAATCAGTTTTGAAGATCACTGTTGGAGAAGGTGGCAGTTCTTTGGACAGAGTAGGTGGAGGTAAACTGAGTGCTCCCAAAGACTTCTGAAACTGGAATGAAGTACTCTTGTCACTGCTGTACTTTGAAATATAATGTCTGTTCCATCCCTGTCTAAACGTGGGAGGTAGAAAGGAGAATGTATCACCTAAGCAGTACCCGAACCTCAACTGACTTCTGTGTAATGATAAACCAGAACTCACTCCTACACCTTCCTGGGTGCCAAAAGCTCCAGCTGTCCTTTGTGCACCTGCCAAAACCTCCCCTTTTTTTCAACAGCTGCTGCAAAGTACTTGTACACACTCAGTGCAAAGTCCTGTAACGTAACACGGAGCATATCACTTTAAATTAGTGAGCAGGTGACTTAGGTAATTTTAATTAGAAGGTTCTGGTACCACGTACTAATTTCAAAAGAGAAGTTAATTTTCTTCAAGTGATGGATTTTGGTAATATTTTATAATAACTAAGAATATTCTACTCAGATTTATTTAAAGTGATTTTAATCTCTAAAATGTATTTAAGATTTTTAAGAAGGTTTTCTTCTTGGAATAGAAATTGGAATACCTTTAAATTATATAGGGAAGAAAATCAAGTTTAATTGAGTAAAACTGCATTAACTTGCTCTCCCATGTATCCAAGCATGACTGAAATACAGGAGGTGTTTAAAATCTCATGGTATCTTTATTGAAGTGAACAGATAACTACAACTACCATTTCTGTACACATTTTAAATCAATATATTTAATTCTTACAATACTTATATTTATTCATAGGAAAAGAAACTTCTGGTTGTACATTTCTATTTGCTTTAACAAGTTTGCTGAATAAACTATCATGAAAACACTATCTCTTTAAATGCAAAAAAAGGTAAGTTCAGCTGTAAAACACCAGTGATTTCTCTAAAGTTAAGGAGTTTGATTTTCCTTAAAACTTGGCAGCATAAATGTACTGTCTGAAAATAACAGAAATGTTTTCAAAGCCAAAGAAAGTTCAGAAATAAACCTTATTATTTTTAAATTTGAAAACTCAGGGCTATTTTTTGCTATTCATATGTTTGTCTATATTAGAAGAAAGCAAATTGACATTTAAAAATACTAAAAGAAAATGGACAATCACTGACCAAAGCAAAATGGTCTTCATGACATATTATTTAGTTAAAATAAAACATGGAATTTAAGATATTAACTTCAAAGACTTACTTAGAAATATGCATCCCTTAAAGCAAAAAACCAGTTTTGACTGGCACACACTCTGCTTTCTAATTGTTAAGGTTTTTGAGATACCAGGCCACAAGTTTTAATCTTGTTTGGGACTCCTGCCACTAAAAAACCTGCAAGAGAAAACCTAATTTTAGGAAAGAGGCTTTCATCTCAGAAAAGAGTTTTTTTAAAGAGAAAGTATTTTTTCTAAACCTCAGAGTTCTAACCTAAGAGTTCTGCTGAAGAAGGAGCTTTAAATCAGAAGTTTAGGAAATATGCTCATTTTGAACCAAAATGACGTGTTGATGTCCACATTAGGAAGTTGTATTAAAGATACACATGCAAGACAACACATTGTGTGGCCCTTAAGACTACCAAGGACCTATATATTACAAGTATATAATAATTACTTTGGCAATGTAGACATTAACAGTGTCAACCTTCTTGTTTTGACTCGCCTCCTATGATTACTACAGAGCAGGCCCTAAAATAAATCGGTCACAGAAAAAACATTTTTCTTGTACATCAGGAGAAATGCAATATGAAATAATTTACTCATATCTTAAGTAACAGTCTAATCATCAGATGTGGAGATGCAGATGCTAAACAACTTGTTGACTGAGAGAAAAGAAACAGGGCTTTCGTGCCAGTAAGCAGATGTGCTCAATAGACTCGTTCATAAGTGCTGATTTAGAAACAGCTGTTAATGCTACCATCATCTTTAATATAGTTCATTTCCCTCCACTTCCTTTGTTTTCTGTACATACATATGCATCAAGTTGTGCTAGTCAGAGGGTGGAGAAGAGGGAGTGCATTTTAATAAATAGTAGACAATCAGGTCCTGATTCTGGGAGGTGCTGAGCACTCTCAGATCCTGTTGGAGCTAACAGACTTGAAAAATAGCATTAAAAGGTTTGTAAATCCTGTGGTATTAATTTTGCCACAGTAGATCTTTAAACTACTTTAAGGGGATATAATCTTTTGCAAAAGTTGTAAATGGCACCAGCTAGTTCTTTCACTGGGAAAAAGCTCGAGGTTGTTTTTTTTTTTTCTCTCTTCTTTATTTTAATTTTTCTTCACTTTTCTTTCAGTCATTCCCCTTTCTGTAGCACTTGATCTTTCTTTCTATTCTATTGGTGCTCTGAAGTACTTCACACAAAATTTGCTTCACTTCCTTCCCATTACTGAAATGGATCACATATCAGTAACAGCTATACCTTCCTTAACTGACTCTTCAGCTCCAAAGGAAGTTTAGAATCCCAATATCTAAATTTGATCTCTATAGGAAATAACAAGAGAAGTACCTGTCTCATATGATTAGCACATGAGCATTAAATTCTTCATCTAGAGTCTATTGACCTGTATGCAAAAACTCACATTGATGATATTCGTGCAGTTTGGATCAGGTCAAAAGTGGACTTCAGTACTTTATATGGAGGACATAAAGAAATATATATAAAAAATACCTAATGTATTCCCTCATATAAGTGTCCTGCTGTACATTAAAGCAGCACATTACAGGAAAATAAACTCATAATATTTTCAGTAATGTTTCACTGTAACTGATTTCTAGCTTTTGAAAATAATCTTTGAGATACCAAATAAAGAAATTTCTTGTTTTATATTCTCTAAGTAAACAAGATGCACTTTACTTAAAGTCATTAACAAAAGAAGCCTTTTAAAACTTTTTTTCTTTTTAACATTGTTACCATGTTCTCTTTATGGGAAGGCTATGTGCTAGTCAGTAGTATATTTTCTCCTATAGAATTGTCAGTGTTACCACCTTCCTTCTATACACAAGAGAATGCATGCAAAGGTAGCTGGAATTCTTTCATCCTAACTTTCCTCAAATGCCATGTTTCCCAGACAATGGATTGTGTGCAGACGTTGCATTGCATGCTGGATACTCTGAGGAATATATAAATGTATGTTGTAGTTATTCTTGAAAAGGGAAGTCCTCATTCTTTAATTGATTTATATCAACTCATATGCAGACCCTGACCTCAACTCATCCCTGGTGGAGGCACTTTGAGGCGTGATGGTATGAGCTAATCTGAGGGCAGGTGATCTGAGTGAAGAAGTACTCCCCAGCCTGACCTCAGCTACTCATTACCTGGCAGCTGGTGTCAATCAGTTCTCTTGGGTTTAGTGCTCAAGGATACAGGCTCCTCTCAACTCTCTGTTGTGAAGTGAGTGGAATTATAAAAAGCAGAAGCAAAATATACTGTAATAAAAAATTGGAAAAAAAAAAAGTAATTAATTTCATTGAAAAATGGTCAAAAAATGTCAGCTCACCAGATGTGAGAGTTTAGCTTTGCCTGTGAGAGAAGTGAGCACCTGCATCAGAAGCCAGGCAGTAATTATCTTGCTCACCCCTGTCCCATCCAGGGCAGTTTCTTAAAATGTTTATAGGAGTATTAGCTTTGGAGGGTTTCTCAAGTATCCAAAAATGAACTGGCTGCATTTGGAAGGCTGTTTGTCTGGATGTCTCCTGTTACAGTAGGCTAACATACCTTGCATCCAGGCTGTGCACTGAAATTTTTGCTTCAACTGTATTGCCATTTTTCTTGAAACCACGTTTTGTGTACATTATTATTTTGTTCTAGGCTTTCGGTGCTGTCAGTTCTTCTGTGAATGTTCAACAACATAAACATATCCAGAGAATTTCTTAGATCTTTTAATAATTACTCCAATCCTGTAATTTCTTCTTACCAAATGAAGTTCTCCTGGCCCTTATTTCAGAAGAAGTGTGATAATATCCTATGGTACTGGGTTGAATCCAAAATGTATTATTTTGATGTTTCGATTATGATTATGCATCTACTGCACTATCTGGCACCAGTAGAGGTGCCTTTTGCAAGGGAAACTTCGCTGTTTAAAAAAACCCACCACCAGCAACAAAAAACCTAAACAAAATAACATCATAACTTCCCACAGAAGGCTGCCAATGCTGTACCCTTTTGAGAACTGTTTCCATGGACACTTCTGATAGCAGTTCTGAGTGTGATAATTTTCAGCATCACAGCAGCCAGTAATATTTACACTCATTTCACTTTGCAAGCCAGATTCTATGGCTCTGATGAGCGGACTAGAGGAAAGGATTCGCTGTGCTTTAAGGCTCTTAACTAACCTGGAATCATTTTGCTCTGTTCCCCAGTGATTTGCTTTAACAGCTCACTTTGGCTTTAGCAGGAATATAGAATATTAAAAAAATAAATATACCTCTCTTCCTTCCCATGTCCATACACAAAGATAGTGACGCTATCTATCAGTTCAACTGTAGTAAAATTTTAATGTAAAATTCAAAGTGATAGTAAAGGTTAAACACTTTGATGCTTCCTGGATGTGTAAGACAGATTCAGCAAAACAGCATTTTTGTGGCTCTATTACTCATGTTGTACAGTATGTCCTGCTGTGCCTGTTCCTTGCTGTTTCTTTTAGAACTCTGAAACACATTCTGCTAAGCGCAGCAGAGGATATACCAACATTGCAAGCTTTCTTGCTTTCTTTCCAAGTGAAATGTTGCAGACATTGTTTATTTTTCTGTGGAACCTTCATCTGAAGAGCTGCACAGACACATGCACAAGATTTTTCAGCAACATTAACTCTAAATGAATCAAACTGAACAATATTCTATTCATATTGTTTTCAGTGACAATACTTTCAGTTGATCTGAAATCAGTCTCTAATCCAGTCCAATATATTTGACAGATGCTATGCACATCTTTTTTTTCTTTACTTTTCTTTTGGCTATTGAAAAAAAGAAGTCCTTGTGGTTTGCAGTGCAAATAATTTAGGTTTACTTCTCCCTCATATATTTCCATACAGAGAAGGGGAGGAGGGGAAATGAGTTTCAGCTGCAGTAAAATCTTGGGGTTTAATGTGACTTAAACACAGATACATTTTTAATCTTCCGTGCTATGATTTTCTTTTCCATTCTTATCTGACATTATTTGCTAATCTTGACTCAAATTTTTAAATACCTTGCCCTCTGACTTTGGGAGTCTTTGTTTTCTGAAAAACTTGACCAGGGTCTATGGCTAAATGTTGCAAAATCAAGGTTCAGTTGACTAGAATAATTCAAATACCTTTGTGAAATAGATAGGGAAGTCTTAAGTTTCAATGGTAAGAAATGCTCTTTCAGATACTCCAGCAAGTTAAAAAACCCAAAAAATTAAAGAGGTGCTTTTAAACTGCTGCACCTGAAACTCACCAGCAGTTTACAGAAACAAAGGAGAAAACAATGCCAACGTTTCAGTGCAAGCTCCTTTCAAAACTAACTACCCTACTATGAAGGGATCTCCATTACTTGAAATGCACGTTCTTTTGTGTAGTGCCTTGATGGGAAATATTTTGCCTTTGTTTCTCTCTCTGAGAAACAGCATTAGCGTGTTTTTCAAGAGTGTGAACTTTCTCTAATGTTTTTCAAAGGGCTCTGAGATTTTCCGATGGAGCTGCCTGCAGCAGATAGCCCAGCTGTCTTCTTACAGTAACCCCTTTTCCTCCTTTGCAGTCATTGTCAGTGTTCACTTCCTATTCAAAACTGGATTGCCTGATCTTCAAGGAAAGCTTGCTAAGCGTTTTACCACGCAGACAGAAAAGCACATTAAAACAATAAGAAAAAAATTCCCAAGTGCTGCACTACAGATAGAAAGGCCATTATTACCTTCAGTATAACCCCATCTTTATTTTCTTGTTTTGTCTTTCTTCTGTGAAGGTAAAAGTTTGGTTCCAGAACAGACGGATGAAGTGGAAGCGGGTAAAAGGGGGCCAGCAAGGAGCAGCGGCCCGGGAGAAGGAACTGGTGAATGTGAAAAAGGGCACGCTGCTCCCCTCCGAGCTCTCTGGCATCGGCGCAGCTGGTCTCCAGCACACGGGGGACTCACTAGCGAACGATGACAGCCACGACAGCGACCACAGCTCTGAGCACGCACACTTATGATACACAGAGAGTGTCCCAGCTCCGTTCTCAGGAAAGATGCTTTGCTGGCAAGCCTTACACAGGCATCGTTTACTTATGCAAGTGACTCTGGCAGTGATTTTTAAAGTTGTTACGGAAAATTCAGGCTTATTGTGTCTGCTTTTCTTGATTTTTTAGATGGTTTACAGTAAGTGCCATGTCTTAAAGGTGCCTCAAACGTGGAAAAGTGGAAGACAAACTTACTTTGAACATTCCAGATTTGTTTGTCGTGTTTATGACAGCGGGCAGGTATTTTTGCTTTAGCTTGCACTGAAAATTACATTGCTCTCAACAGATGTTATATTCTGAAAACCACAGTGCCACAAAATCACTATCTAGTGGGTAAGAAATGTATTTTAACTCTGTATATATTTACCTTACAGCATTTTCCTGTCTTCACTAATTTTTAGCAATGCATTCATATTAGCTGATGGCAATAGTCACTCATGACAATAAATGGCTTTTTGTCTCTTTATCTTTGTTTTGTTTTTCCAAAGACATACAATACATGCAGATACTTTTGTTCAAGTAGAGAACAATACAATAGTGTCTGCTAGGACACATCCTTGTATGACAGACAAAACAAACCTTATGTTGCATTTACTATCAACTGCTGCTAAATAGGGTATTATTAAATTTACCTAGCTCTTCAATTCTTCCTATCTTGTAACTGCAAAAAGTGATTTTTAGGATCATAAGGATAGTCCAGTAACCTGCCAAAAATGTCATGTTCCGCTCATGCTCAGTGGAAACTTTCCAAAGGATTATTAATTTCTACTTTGTCATAAGTGAATATGTTGATGAATATTGACATTCTGCAGAAATGTTGTTCCTTCATTTCAGTTTTTAAAAATAGCAGATAAACTGAAAGTTATTATCAACTGCTTGTGTTGGTAGAAATCAAAATATGAAGGTAACTATATTGTGTCCCATGTGTAAAATCAAGACACATTTTCTGTTATAAGCTTTTGTGTACATACAGGCAAATACCAAACCCCAAAATTTAATGCAAAACATTGATTGTACTTTGTAAAGAAATATGTTTAATAAATAATCATTTTTAAATAATTATGGTCTTTCTACAGTGATTTCATAGGATTCTAAAAGTGATTTTTGCCTAAGCAGCTCTGTCGTTTTTAGGTCTTTCGAAACTAGTCTGTCTGGGGACAACACAAAGCTGTTTTCAAATTTAGGCTTTTAATCTTGAATAAACCTTCTACCTTGATCCACTTGGGAAACTTTTTCCTTTAGCAGGAAAAATTTAACTGGCAGCTAATGATGTCTTTCTTCGGCCAAAACCAACAAGTCTGTTCAACCATTTTTCCAGATTTAGAGCAAATGTAAAGGGTTATTTTGTTCAAGTTTGTTGAAATGGATGAAAAGGAATAAATATTCAGAAGGGATGCATACTTATATTATCATGCCTTTGTTCAATAAAGCTGTTCAGGAGAATAAAAAACAAATTATCTCCAAAAAATAAAATAAAAATCAGATATTAATTGGACTGGGTAGTGTGATAGAAGAAGATGAGTGAAAGAAAGAGGGATCAAGAAATGTGCATATCCTAGTAAATGCGTGTGAACGTGTGGAGCAGCAGGGCATCATAAAAGTTAAATGTGATCAAGAACTCTGTGTCTATTTTAGAAATCCTTTCCAATGTAAGTTTGATCCTTCTTGCACATTACTTGTTGTCATGACCATTTTAGTTTAAAATATACAAGCAATGGGTAATTAATTACTTAAAAGACTTCAGAGCATTAATTGATTCCAGCAGTTAAAGGGCTTTGCATTTTTTTCTCAGTTCTTTTTCAAATGCCTTTGTCATATAAAAGTGCTGAGAATGGGAACAGGATAGAGAAGTAAGGCAATGACTTGTGAATATATTTGATATTTTTTACTTCATGGCTGGATGGGAAAATTTTTTTTCTGTGTTGTCAGGGATTATCAAAACAAGAAAAAAAATACAGTGATTCAGAATAAAGCTTTTTATTCTTGGCTGTTTTTTCTTCCCTCTTAATGAAATATAACTACATTTCAAAATGAACAATGGAATGACAAGTTGAAAATAACTATCTTTAATTTTCAAGTAACACTTTTAAACCACAGACATTTAGTCAAACATGATGTGACTTGTTTTGCTAGTAAAGAGGGGAGAGAAGATTATTGTCTACTCGGTTTGCCAAAAATGCCTTTTTAGGTTTACAGAATTGTTTATTGCTGTCATTCATAAAAAAATGGTGACTGAATCTGAAAAGGGATCAACCAAGTTTGAGCTGACGTTTTACAAAATAAATGGGAGGGCTTTATTTATATTACCTGAAATGCACCAGCAATGTGTTTCAACACAGTTTGAGAGGTGTATTATTCTGTTAGCTGCACCGGGATTGGACTGGGATACTTGCAGTGGAGAAGCAGCCAGTATGTGTGACAATGGCAATTCGTGAGCCATAATAATCTCATTACCAGAAAGATTTTTTCCTATTGAGAAAGAGTATTTTTCCTTTTTCCTTGTTTTAACTGAATCTGCTGAGACTTAAAGCACAGGTTGAAGAGAGGGAAATGTACAAGTGGATCTGCAGTGCTAGGAGATTTTTTGTTTAGATAAATGAATGCACCTTCAAACAAAGGACCAAATTATGCAACTTTATATTACGTAAGAAAAAGATGGTTAGCAAAATCAAACACTTCCCATGTTTTAAAAGCAGCTCAGACTTTGAAATTGGCTGTAAGGTGCTAAGTTTATGTAGTAACTTCTCAGATTACTTAAAGACCTTTGGTGGCTTTAAACTACTGTTTGTGGGTACACCATTGGTGTGTGCAATATGGTGCAGAGAACTCACTCTGGGAGCAGTTGAAGCTATGAAGTCTAGGCACAGTGAACTTCTTACCATGGTCTTGAAGGAATTTCCTTGCAAGCACAGCCCTGCAGAAATACAGACATTCTTCTTCCAGATTTCGGCTATTTCATATTCAAGCCACATATAGCAGCAATGAATGCCCCACACTTTAACAGCACTTTGTGAGTTAGCAGGTCTGCTCAGGACTCATTGATGCAGATGATGTCTCATCCTGTTCTGAATACCCCAATTACCCAAAAACTGTCTTATGCAAGCTCCAGGATCAATCACATACAGTAAGATCTTACGGCTTTGTATCAAAGTTTTAGCACAATTTTGTTGCTGAAAACAGCTATGGATAAAGGCTTTTGAACTGTAATTTGAGGTTTTGTTTTATCTTCATTCATTTATATCTGTCTGCAGACTGTTAAGTCTTCTACCAGTCAAACCATATGGTATAGCTAAGACTATACCATTTAACAGATGGACGAAATCAAGTCCTAAGATTGTGATTTGCCCTAAGTTGTGCAGGCACTTGGTGGTAGAGTGAAATGCAAAGAAACCTAGTCAGGTTTATTTATCTTTATTAGTTCCTGTTATTAAATAGTGGGTAATCAATTTTCATGACTTCTTGTCAATGAATCTTGCTTCTCATGAGTAATGATGCATTTTTTGAGTTACCATAATTTTAATATTATATCTGTCCAGAGTCAATCTCTCTTTGATGTTCTGTTGTTGGTGTGTCACTGAGCCAGATGCATACATATACTCAGGAAATACACACAGAAAATATAATGGACTGTAAAAAGAATGATGTTTAACACTTTAATTTTCAACATGATGAATTATAGGAATTGGTTTTTCTGCTCTTTTGAGTACAAGGCTATAGATTATTTGCAGGGTTTCTTTTTCTTCATGAGTTTTTATTTTATGTCTTTATTTACTATGGCTTCAGCTATTGTTTTCAGATTTATTTTGACAGTAGCAGTTCAAGTGGTATGGTTAAAATAATACCACTGCAAACTGTCTGATTTTATTAAACCACACACTGGGAGTAGTTTGGAAATTTAATTAAATGCTTATCTCTTCTTTACTTTTCTTGTCATCAGATCCAAAAGTCGTCCAAAAAAAAAAAAANAGACTCTATACCTGTATCTTTCCACCACAGGCCAAGTTTCAAGGTAGTTCATGTATACTCCTTTCTGAAGTGAAGGTTCTTGCTGCAATATTATTTATACAAATAAAGAAAGAAGCACCATTAGGACATGCACTCTTCGTAGCTATGAGAAAACATAGTTATGTAAGTTAGGGACAAGCTGTTAGCTTGAGCCTTCATTTAGAATTTCCTGGCTTCAGTCAGTTGACGTCTCTTGGGTGAGCTTGTATTGAATAGAGTACATGCAGTATTTAAGATCGGCTAGAAGATACAAGAAATTTTAGAGAGTAACATTTAACCAATTATGTACCGTAATTTAATATCATTATGTAATGTGTGTGGATTGAAAGGGAAAATTCTGTACACAACCTAATATTCATTTAGAAAAGGCAACGTAGCCGCTAATCGGCAGTAACTGGCATATGGCTTCAGCAGTGATGGACACTATTACCTCAGATTAATAATGACTCACTGCAGCTCATTTGCTTTTATATACTTCTTTCCACTTTAATTTTAATTTTAAGCCCATAGTCTTTTGGCATCATTTACAGCTGAAAGCTGCAGTGTAGGAATCAATTTCAATGTAATTTAAGGCCCCTGGCTGTTAGTCAGGGCGTCCATATGGCACAAAAAGAGGTTATCACAGTCATCTGTACAAACTGCAAGTGTATTAGTAGTTTCTCAGACCTTTATTACTTCTGTCCAAGTCGTCCATGCAGATCTTCTAGCTATGGTCTCTTTTCTGACATCTAAACTGTAATGACTCATATCTGCAGAATCTGGTGAAAGTTTACTTTCATTCAGTTGAAGACTATCACCTGGAAAACAGACTTGGTTAGGACTGAGAAACAGAAGACCCCAAAGAGCACTGTAAATGAAGAGGTTGTTAAATAGTAGCTGAAGTAGGAAATAATCGTAGTCCCCCTTTTTTTGCAGTGCTTCTCTGTAGACAAACTCCAAAGATTTTAAAAGAGAAGAAAATTTTGAAATGGGGCACTCAAGAAATTTGTACTAGCCACTTTGTATCATAGGCCCAGTAAGCCTTTGGGATTAGGTTCAGGTTTACTACTAAATATGCTGTGATGACCTGGTTCTGTTCTTTTTTTATATTATTTGTCCCTTGAATGCCTTCTATGACAAGTTCTTCCAAACCTGATTCCTTCATCTGAGCAAATATGTGATGCTTCAAAGATGAACTGAAAAAAATAGTTTCTAGAGTTTTTTTCTAAGTAAGCTTTAAAAATGTGATCCAGGACATTAAATAATAATTAAAATGGCACTAGTTCTGTTCAGAGGACTACTTGACTGGAATAAAGTATATTGCCACATTCCTGTTCTTTCCATAAATGATTTTGTATTTTTGTTTGTAATTTGTGAACCAAGAAATTTTAAAAATTTCTATGTATTATATTTTCATCTATTAAGATTATATACTTGAATTTAAATATTCAATTCTGATGTCTAACAAAATAACTATGAGTTCACAGAATGACTTCTCTCTCTCTCAAGAGACAGACAAAATTCAGAATGAGTACTTTTCTATTAACGTTTGGATTTTTTTGTAAATTTTGAAAATTTAACATTCATTAAGAGAAAACTTGTAAAATGTTATTTTACGTTAGTGACAAACAAGTTTGAGATTCACTCATCCTTTAAGTAAACATCAAAATAATTGATTTCTGCAGAAACTTTCTTGTCTTATAACCACATGATAATATAAAGAGGTTTGTATTACAAAAGTATGCGCCAAACCATATGAAGCAATGAACGTGGCAAATATCTATATAAGTGGTTTAATATTTAGGAACAGATTCTCCTCCTTAATGTCCCCATGAACATATATAGACACTGCATATGTAACTTATGTTTGCTTATGGACTTCAGGGTTTTAAAAAATATACCTATTCTGAATGCTTACCACATTATTTGCCATGAAAGTCACATGCACAGCTGAGAAAATACTGAAATGGACATTTGCCCAAATTAAAAATGTATCTTGAAAAGTGCGCTTAGAAAAATTTAATGAAATCACCACAGAAATGCATTTAAAAGAGTAAAAACTACCAGGGAAGAAAAAAAAAAGCCCAAAAGTTGGAGTTACAACACATTGTAAATAATTTTGTATACATATTTCTATAATTCTATTCATTAAAACTGTGAAAATACAATACACAACCTTTTCTTTCATAAACAAAACTAAATACAACATAGAACTGTCATTTCTCTAATTTTAGCATATTTGTATAAAACATTTGATTCTGATGACAATTTTATGAGATCTCAGGATTCCTTTTATATAGAATACTTTGCAAGAAAAAAGTAAAGATTCTTCTAAGGCAGCAAAGGACCTCATCTAAAGCCTATAGATGGCAATGGAAAGATTACGATTGATTTCAGAAGGATTTGGATGTAGCCCAAAGTATGCACAAAAGTTCATACAAATCAGTGAACAGTCCAAGATTAAGACATTAGCCAATAATTTCCAAAGTGACTGCTGACTTTGTGCCCCTGTTATGACACATGGTATCCTGATTTCAACAAAGTTTTGAGTACAGAGTGAATATTAGGACCACTTTATGGAAATGTGAGTTGAGAACCTCACATTATGGGGTTATGAAAGTTTTTTCTAACAGGAATCTTACAATACAGGATCTGTATAGCTGGCAAATCATCACATTATATTATTAAATCATAAGTTTTGTAACCAATATGGAAGAAACTTGCTATGCTGCTTTTTTTCTGCAATTCTTGGAATTAGTAGATAAGAAAAATAAAGTGCATTATACAGAGAGGTAGGTTTGAACAGATGTTCCCGAATGGTGCAGGGGGTAGGGGTGTCAAGGAAGGCAAAGACTTTCCTTCCACTCAGATGTCTGTCTTGGATTTCTCACAGTTTTTGCAGACAGTTTGGCTCATTTCCAACATACATCGTTGCCTGTCTGGTATGAAAAATGCCATCTGTGGTGTATGGAAGTCCTTTCTTTGAAAGTGGCCTGCTAATTATTCTTCAGGCAGGTGTTACTAAAGTGAAGTCAGGTGTCAAGCATAGCATAAAGGTCAAATTGACTAAAATTGCTCAGTTCTTCTATGCTGTTGTTTCCCAAAAGAATAGAACAGCATATTAGAGAGAATTGAAATGCTGGTTGATACAGGATTGAGATGGCTCATGCAGCAGTATATATTGTGGTGACACTCAAAAACTGAGAGTTAAAGGATGTGGGTTGAATAAAGTGTGTAAATTTTCCAAAATATCCTTCTGATTCTTACAAACTGACTTTCAGTTCCTGTATGTTTGCAGTGCCGTCTTGCAAAATGTTTAAGATCCTGGTGTTCTCAGAAATTTCAGACAGGGTAAAAGGTGGTGGAAAGAATTTCCTTATGTGCTCTGAAATACTGGGAAAGCTGTTTGTTGGAAAGAGTGTGGAAGATGGCTGTTTTGTGTGAATGACACCTGGAAATTCTCACCTATATTCACTCTTCAAACCACTCATGCCTTAAAGCTTTTTGAAGATTAATAGGATGGTTAATGGGCCAGAATCAACACATGAGGACTGCAGGCAGCCATTCAGCTGATCCATGAGCCCCAGCTCCCAGGATAAGCACTGCTGCTGCCTCTCATTTACAGCAGTTAGTGTGCTGCTCTGTTCCTTACATGACATCAGCCCTCCCAACAGAAGATGAAAACTCACCATGCTGAGCCAGATGTTACAACACTTCTCTCTCCCTAACAGATGAGTGTTGTTAGGAGGTGAGGAATTACCAGTATAAATGCAAGGCTTCCTATTTCCTATGCCATTTTTAGAAGGGTTTTTAAATAAACAGTCCTTTTACTTTTTGTAATCTCGGCATTGAGAATGACTGACATTGTTAGTGGTTTAAAAAAAAAAAGAGGATGAGGAAAGCACAGGCACATTTACTCCTTTTGGGAGTAAGACTTTGCATTGTTTGCTTTAACAGTGGTGAAAGTAATCCAACTTTCTCTCTAGCCTTAAGCAGACCCTTGACAAAATATTTACAATGGATTGATATGGCATTGAGATAAAGAGCAGTCCTGTAAGTAATTGAGCATCTAGTGCTGTTACATTTTTGATCAACGCTGAGACATCTGGATGATTTTGAACTACCAGTCTTCTACTATGAAGAATAGTTTTATTTTCGTAAGGACTTCCTCTTGTGTTTTCAATATCATGCTTAGCCTCTAACAGCCTTAGCATATTGTGATAATGAGATGTACACAAAGCACTGGCATGCAGCATTATTGAGATGATTTCCTTTTTGGCTCAGCCAGATTCCTGTTAAAAGTTATACGGACTCTTTAGAGACTAACAAAAGAAGAATTAAAGATCCAGCAATGGCACGAAGATAAGCCTGATGAAGCTGGAGTTAGGCTTTTGTGAAATTAAAAGCAGACTTTGTATGAATACATTTATGAAATATACCATTGCAATTTCGTTACACAACAAAACCACAAAACCCTAAACACCTTTTTTGGCTCAGGCTGAATGCCTATCAAAATCCCAGTATTTACTCTGCAGAGTGGGTTCTTCATTAACTTGCAGAATAGAGGCTTGGATAAACACATTGTGATTAGAAAGAAAAAGAAAGCAAAACTGAAATTTGCACTGGTTTTTTTTTTTTTTTTTTTTTTTTTTTTTTTTTGTGCTGTATTTATTTCTTTAATGGCTTAAAACTCATCCCGTACCTGCTCACATTATGGATCAAATGAGGATGAAGCCTTAAGTTTGTGATCAAGTCCATCCAATGGCATTTTGAATTACTTTGTGAATAGAACATTTGACTGTTCAATACAGAGACTTATTTTCATTCTAGCAAATACGTGCAAACATTCACTGCCTCAGAACAGCATAAAATCACAATGATTTAAAAAAAAGGCTTCTTTACTGAACACTCCTTATGGAGTTAACTTTGAAGAGTCTGATAAGACTCTGAGGACCAAGGAAGATAGGGTTTTCTTAGAAATGTTGTCAGCAAAAGATTATATCATCATCCTGATATTTAAGTTGGCATCTAAAGAAACACACTGAAAGGTACATGCAGCTTTAAGCAAACCAGAAGCTCCTACTGTCCCTATTTGTGCCTATCACTGCTGTGCAGCTGTCTCGCTGAGGTGAAACTTCACAGCTATATAACAATTCAGAGAATGGCAGCAGCAGAAGTGAACGTGAATAATGATATATCTATCCACAACTGCAGTTTGCTTACGTAGCACTGCTTTGATTACTGCAATTACACACACTGGATTTTGACTAGGACTCTTGATTTCACTCCTCTGTTTTGTAACTTCTCCTATCTAGAAAGAAAACAGTGTGTGATTTTTTTTTTCTTTTTTTTTTTTTTAGTTTTTTTTTTTTANTTTTTTTTTTTTTTTTTAGTTTTATTTTTTTAACATGCGAATTGAGGAAGCAAAATATGATTACAGCAATCATATAAAATACAATTTGTGATTTTTAGTAACTATGAATTGGCAGATATGTCACATATATCAACTGAGTAATGGCAAATTCCCCAGACTACCATCAATCAAATCATGTCTGAGCATGGTACCTCTAAAATGCAAAGGAAGGATGACAATATATGGAAAAAAAAAATTGTCAGCTCAGTTCCCACACTGATCTTCTCCAATTCAAGTACAACTGTGTCTGAACCTGGCCTGGCATAAAACATGAAATTGCATTTTACAAGTGTTGCTGTGATGCTCCAGAAAATAAAGAGATCTTATTTTTAAGGACATTAAAGATTTTTCCTGTGTGTGTTTGTGAGGTACAAAATCAAGGGAAGACTTACTGATGTATCTGAGATGAAGTCAAACCAGTCCTCTGAATTTAATTTAATTAATTTGAATTAATTATAGATTCTATCTATGATATCTACAATATACCTATGATCCTGCCGGCGGCTGTGGCCGAGTGGGTAAAGCCGCCGCCCCTGGATCCGTGCTCCTTCTCGGAAGGACGTTGGTTCGAGTCCTGCGGGTCTCGCTCTGCCAACTTCGTCCGGGCTTGCCCCGGCCAAGGCTAGAGTGTCCCAGGGCTAAAGGGGGTGGGGCCAGTTCCGCGCACGCTGAGCTCCACGTAATAAATCCATTCGCGCAGGCATGAAAAGCATCGTCGTTCGCGACGGCTAGCCACACACACCTATGATCCTAGAGAATTTTGGAAAATGTAATTCTTGTTCTCTGGAAATGTCATATTTGAAATTAGTTTTCACCCTAAATCAAAGTATACAGTGAACCTGATCATAACAAAATCATCAGCAAATAAAACATTTACAAGGTAAAATGGAAACTTGTAGAGAATATATATATATAATATTAGAATGGTACTTGCACATTTCATTTTGTTTCAAATAGGAAATGGATAAAATTTTGGTCTGTCTCCACACTATTGCAGTGGCTAAGGCATCCCACATAGGTGTGAATCAGAAAAACAAAATTAGATCAAAGACTTCTGTGAGCAAAGGAGAGAATTTTAGTTGTCCAAAATAGCCAAGAAAAATATTGTAGAGATCATTGCCCTTCTCATTTGAGAAAATAAAATGAAAACTCTCAGCTTCTGAAATGCCAGTTGGCATAGGGTCAAAGACATTATTCATATGATAGTGTCAGTACAACAAGATGCCTGTGGAGGAAGTTGATGTAGGAATGTGCTTCACTGGGAGCAGCATGACTGGACGTGATCGATATCAACATTTTACATGCTATTTGCCTGATATTTACACACTACATACCTGGGAGTTCACAATTACACAACAAATGTCTCCTTGCAAATCCTAATGTCAGCTACAGTATTATAATGCAAATACACATCTGTATATGACCATTATATCTACTGTCCAGCAGAGAAATGAAAAAAGAAAAAGAAACCACAGAAAAAAGGGAACGATTCCTTTAAGCAGCCTTTACATTGAGTTTTCTTTGCTCGCTACATTAGAGTAAAACACAGGGTTTGCTCAGTGAAAAAAAAGCTACAAAATTATAAAGGCAAAAAAGCATGGGGAACTAAATTGGAGATACAGATCTACATGTTTCAAATTCCTTTAGCTTTGTGGTAACACCTGGACTCCAAAGGTATACCCATATTCAGTGGAACATTCAATTTGAGTCTTATGTTAATATTAACTTTCTTTTCTGAAGAGTTGATAGAGGTAAGCCTGTGCTAAGTCTTGGTTTCCCCAAGTCCTATCCCATCGCTTCTGCTCACTGCATTCCAAATTCAAAGTTTTGGCTGTGCAAAGCCCAAAGGAAAGTACTAACAATGTTACAAAATTGGCTTAAATATGTCAACAGCAACTTTACTGACTGAAAGCCATGGTCTAAAATCTTCACCAATTTACAAATAACTATAGTGAGTTGTGAGACCAATGTAACTTTTTGTTTTAAATTGAAAAATGCAAAAAGAATGTATTTAAAAAATTGATTGATTCAGTTTGAATATTTAGGTTGTGACAGATTTCACAGTCTTTTAACAATGAAAACACATTCCCTAGGTAGCTCATCAGTCTCTTAAAAGCTAGAGAGATGGTTCATGTCAAAATTATGCAGTCGATTCATTGCAAACCTACTCTAAGTAGACAGAACTGACCTTGAGAGTTGCATCTGGACTCTTGCAAATCTTTTCCTGATTTTCCACTATTTTGTCTTCCGGTATCTTGAAAATTTGCCACACAAAAACCACAAACCCCTAAGCATTCCCCAAAACACTACACACACAAATTTTACTATTCTGATTGGGCTTTGGCTCAGATATTAAAACAGTAAATGTTCAGAACAGGTAAACAGCATGGCAAAGAAAACCTTACAGACATCTTGATCACAGCTGCTGTATAAGCTACTCTTACTCTGTAACACTGGAAGGATTCCCCACAACTAAATATCAGGGAATACATTCCATACTTATGACATACAAATTTGAAGCCTATTTCATTCCCTGAACATAAAAAGAGATTAGAAACATTCATGAATATATGGGGAACTAGAACGAGGGAGGAAAAAGTAGGCATTTCCTAAGTGAATGTTGCATTGGATAGTATTTTTTTCCCCTCAAAGTGATGTGCATGCATAAGTGAAATTTCATATTGCTTTTCACTTACATTCATCATATAAAAAAGAAGATGGAAAAAAAGCAAAAAAAAAAAAGGCTTTTGCTATGGTAAAATGTGACATATATATTAGTTGTAATTTGATTGATCATGCTAATTTCAGTCATTTGTTTTATCAAATAACTTTTAGAGTTACTCTTGCTTTTCATACTGTATTAAAAAGTGTGCAGCATGAAATGAACTTCAGGCTTGCAAAATGAAATGCACTCAAACACTGAAAACATTTATCCTAAAGTTTAACAGACATTTCCAGCGTTTATGGATTACAGTAGTCTTTAATTACCTTATCATATGCTACCTGATGCTGGGACCTCTAACTAGATTACTGCTCTAGATTTTAAATAGTCCAGAACCTTTGGGGTTTCTATGAATTTTCATTTTATTTCTTTCCTTTAAGTGTTGGGGTTTTTTGTCCTACCTTCCTGTCTCCCTAACAGTTATTTGCATATTTTGTTGTATTTATTTATTAGTTTTTGTTCTGGTTTTAATTTTTCTTCAGTTCACATTTCAGAATTCAGTAATTTCTATAAGCTTCCAGGGCCTTCTGGAGCTACAGCTTCATATAGTTACCCTCTGAAGAGAATGCTGTTGATTTTAAAAAAGGCCTGCAATTTCTGTTTTTATCTAATTGCTGATTAGGAAAGAATGTATTTAGTTAGGTCAGTAGGACTTCAGCTAGTAGGTATTTTGGCAATTAAAGAGCCAGTTGAGGCATGAAGAGCATGCTGGAATGTCTCCAGGTAGGATGGGATTGCACAATATTGTAAGGTTTGGTTCTCAGCATGTGACAAATTACCTGGAGTGTACCAAAAGAACTGGAGTAATGAAGGATGCCCTTATGCAGGTTTCGGCTGCAGGGAGCACTTCGTACTTCTCTCTGGGGTGGTCTCACAGTGGGAGGTGTGCTTTGGCAGAGGTACTTAGGCACTGGGTTAAGGGAGTAGTGAGAGGATGTGACTGTGTAACTTCAAGGATAACAAGCAGGTAAGGGGCTCTTATCAGTGTCTTCACAGAGCCCCTGGAGCACCATGAGCATCAGCTGCAGGATGTAACAAACAAAGGAAAGCGAGAGGTTCCTTGTGGATGAGTGGTGGATGGAGACTCCCTGGGTGGAGGAGGCTGGAATTTGTGCCTCTAGCCAGCAGAAGAAAGGCTGTTTCTTTGCCCTCACACCTGGCTTTGGAGCACTGATGCACTGGCTTATAGGCAAGGGAAGGGAACAAACTCTGCAAAGCAGGGACACAGAGGCAGCTGGAGCAGAAGTGAGCACTCACTCTGAAGTGGTAGGGGACAGTGGTTGTACAGTTCCTTTGGGTGGCAGAGAGCTGGCAGTGTCCATCTCCTAACAGGTTTAGTGGCTTAGGAGGCTTGTTGCCTGTCAGAGGCCCAGGTAACTTATTCATTGGAAGAAAAGAAAAAGGCGAGTTCCACCTTTCCAAAAGAGTTCCACCACCTTTGGTGCCTAAGCTTTTTACTCTTTATTTTATTCAAACACATTAATTGTAGTCAGCATTTATAACACACTGCATTTTATTCAAGGGAGTAATACACAGAAAATAATCTCTCCCTCAAGGACGAGGGATTTGCATGCTAGAAAGAAGTAGAAACTTATGTGATTTTACCAGGAAAGAGAAATTATTCCCTGTTCCTCGTGATAAAGAAAAATACCTGATTTAAGGCCAAATGATTCTTCAAGATCTTGAGCTTTAAAATATTACATGGCGATTTTTATCAAGTACATCTGCTGCTGGAACTAGAATATATCTTTAAAAAGATGTTTAATGCTAAATTATGACAACTGTCTTTCTGTTGAACTTTACATATATGGGCATAATCTTTACAATTCTCTGACTGTTCTTTATGATTAAAAAAATAAAGAAAAAAAATCAGTGTTTTGATTAGTCTTGCTTGAAACATTGTATTTCACATCCTTCCACTCAGAAATGACTGAAATGATTCCTGCTTGTGCACATGGAGTACAGTGGTAGGCATGTGCTATCGTCATGTGTGCATCTCATATCATGAGATGTTTCACAATTTTAGATATTCATCCATTTGGATATTTGTATATATACATCTGTTCCTAATTAAAAAACATGAGAGACTATTCTGGTGATAACAAATAGTTATACTCACCAGTCAAATAAGAACAAAGACCTATTAAATAGGTTATAACACGTCTGATCAAGTGATCTTGATGTATAATCTATCTATACTGAATCTGAGGTTGTAAGCTATATAATGCTGACCTATCATGTAGGCTACAGCATGCAGCAACCTGAACCCTGGTGTTCTTAATAAATTAAACTAAAATAAGATTTTCATAAATAAAAGTGCAAGAAATTGCACAGCAGGGCATGCCAAATAAAATTTGGAAATACTGACAACAGGTGGGCAAGCTGTTCTTCTAAAGTTACTTGATAGGTCTGCCTTGAAGATGGAATTTATTTTCCAGTAACTGCCATGCCATCCCCTCTCCCACCGGAAAAAAAATCTCACATTTTTTCCTTGGAGAGTACAAAAGGTTAAAGTATTTCAAGTGCATAAAATTATGGAAAATGTTACAAAAATACCCCAAAATAGTGTCTGCCTTATTCTTCAGCCTGCCTGAGTACCCTGATGATCGCTCCCTGACTCACTAGGCAGCTGGGTTGTCTGCATCAGAGCTAGGCATGAGCAAGTCAGCTGGTGTAGGGCTGACATGGCTTACAAGCAGTTTCTAGGAGATGTTTCAGGTTGTGCAGAGATAAGACAACTTCGGTGAGTGCCAATAACTGCCGTGATTTAGGGTTCACCTCTTTAGCAGATTGGTAGATAAACACCCAATTGATGGGGCAGACAAGGAGCCCAGCCATGGCAGCTGACAGCCCAAGTGATGAGTCATGTATGAACAATCATTTGGTCAGACCGCATGCTGGTTTACTGACAAATCTTTCTACAGAGCTCAGGCATGAGATGGATAAGTTTGAAGTTCTGAAATTCCCAAGCTTTCCTCAGCAGGGTAGAGTCTTGACTAGCATGTTCTGATCATCCTTTCTGCTGTGAATCTCTGTCTTGTCTTCAGACCAGAAGAACTCAAGCCAGTTTTAGTGATTTCTGGGCCATTTTTTTCTGTTGATGGGGCATGTTAAAATGGCTCAGCACAGTGTCTAATGACCCCCAGGGTTTGCACAAGGGAAGCACCAAGAGTGCACAACATGCAGCTGGAAGTGGGGGTGGGCTGAAACCACTACTTAGGCTCTCTTGTGAACTTCCTGCCATTATAGCATTGTTTAAGAAGGCTAACATGCAAACATGTTATAGGAGTTTCTGTTGTGATTGGGTCTCCAAAATCAGTCAGAGCTTCAGGATGTACCTCCTTGTCGGTCTTCTCGCTCAACAGAGTAATCACACCAAAAGGATTTTCTCTCTAACATTGTTTTATTACAATAGAAACATTTAAACCAAAGTAGCTCCTGATAGAGAACACTGAGGTTTTTGCCATTTGAGGACTAATAAAAATACAGAGCATGAATACCAATTCCTGCTGCTCACTGTATCCTAATAGGGTGAGCTATTACTTTTAGTGTGTATATGTCTCAGCTTGCAATCTCAACTGCTTTTCTGCAGCAACCTCTGCAAAGCTTCTCTGTCTCCAGGAGAACCTTCCTCCTACAGCTCTGGGCCACTCTTGTCCTCTTCCTGATCAGGTCTGTGCCTCTGTATATCTTTCATCTGCTACACCCCTTGAACTATCCCCCTCCTGGCTTCCTTGCAGCCTGACAGTCCGTTGTGGATCCCATGGAGAGCACCATTCTCCTGTCCTTCCAGAAGATGTCCCATGACCCCATCCATGTGTGGCAACTAGAATATGAAGTACCAGGGAGCTTTCCTGTCCAGCCAAAACCAATCCATAAAGTGCAATATATAGCACGGGCAAACAAAAGAACAAGATTCCATCCTGATAAAGACTGATGTTCCAGAGGAGGGGGTGGGGGGAGGAAGAAAAAGGAGAACTTTGAAACAAAGGTTCTGAAGTGCTGATGTGAAGGAACCATCAACTGTTTGGATGTAGTTATGTAGTTAGCGTATGTACACTGACATACACTAGCCTGCCAAAGCCACATTTTTGACAAATGCACAAGAGGCAGTGACTCCATAAGCTGTTCAGTTGCTCTAATAACTTGCTGCTGCTGAAATGAAGAAGTCCTGTTCCCACTTCATTCTCCCATCTCTGGTTTGTAGCTGTGTGGTCTTGCACTTTCTCTTGGGCTTTCATGCCAACTCCTGCACTCTGTGGACACTCTCTTAAGCCACTTAGCTCACTAGAGTAGTAGAAAAATGTAAAACCATTTATTTTCTGGCTTGATTTCTTGCTATGTGAGCTTGTGAAATAAACTTATGGAGCAATCCTGTCAGTCTCAATGCCAGGGCAAAGTAAATGATGGAGAAAGCCTGTTAAAGGAGAGCAGTGCTCCCACATGTTTTCTAGAAGAAAGTCAGCATCCAGCTCAGGTAAGTTAGGGGACCAGAGTCTAAGGTGCAGATGATTCCCAAGTCAATACATAGGTGACAGAAGAAGGAGGATAAGGAATTTTACAAATTAAAAAATGAAAAAAATTTTCTCCATAAGAGAAAGAAGGAAAATAGCAGATCTGTCACTATATTGAGAAAAAGGAAAAAAAACCCAAAACCAAAAACACCACAAAAAAAAAAAAACAAAACCTCAAAAAACAAACCCAACAAAACACCCAACAAAAAAAATGAACAATAACCTTCCATCGGATCAGGAATAGATGCTAATAACAAAGAAATGTAAGAGGCTAAAGTTCTGAGACTAGTATGTACGTTTATCACAATAAGGTTTCCCCCAACAGACTTACTAAAGGGTGAACTGTTTTCTCTGGATGTCTTGGCAACCCTTGAATAAATTGATTTTGCTAACGAATTGCACTGAATTAAATAATTTAGAGTGATCATATAGGAACACTGTTCTATGGTTACCAGTCCTGTGCAGAAGAAATGGAAAGCTAGCAGTAAATGGCCAAGTGCATGATGTTGATTAAAATGCAAAACATCCCTGTCTTTGGGTCTCTGGAGTCAGTATTATGATGTTATTAAGAATTGTGTATTAATACATATTGCTTATAATATGAACAAATGACCACTTGACTATTTTTTTTCTTAAGTGGTATTGTATGATGTAGCATGGCAAAGACAACATTGAAAATATCTCCTAGTACCAGTTTTCTAATAATGCTGATGCGTTTAGTGCTTCCCTAATGTCATCGACTGCCGAGCATAAATACAAGTGCTGTATACCTGGAGTGGTGATACAAAATAATTCTGACATCTGCTTGCTACAATGTACTCATATAAAGTATTTCTATATTCAAAGATACTACCACATAAACAGAGCAGACTAAGCCCAGCTTGGTTCTGGATACGACTCAGATTGCTGTGAATGACTGCCAAGGCAGACTGTATGGCCCATCCCAATTTCAACCTGCCCTAATTCCCTTTATGACTTTATTATTTAGTGCTGCTTCAGTGCTTAGAGAGACCCAAACAGGAAGACTATGGGCGTTCTCTGCTCATGAAGTGGGTGGGATGGAGCTCTTTAGAGAAAACAAAATATGATCCACCTACAGATCATGTTAGGCCAGTTCCCCAATTTCCTCTAAGTAGAACAGAGGCCTTTGTTGCCTTAGTTACTGCAATGATCTACTAGTCAACAGCAGAATCCCAGTCTCTAGACAGAACATCCTTCTGCATTTTTGATGGCAGTATAAGATGGGAAGTATCAACTTTTCTATTTTTCTGTTGTTGTGAAGAGGAAAAAAAAAGTAGATTATTTAACTCTGCAGAAAATAAATCAACTCTTGCAAAAAAAGTTCTGCAAGGTCACTGACTAAAGGGAGCATTTTCTGGGAGGGGTTAGTTCCTCCAATAAAGGAACATCCCTGGATGCTTTATTTTCTATTCATTTCTTAACAACAGAAAGAACGAGCACTGAAAACTGCATCCTAAGTTTCAAGGCACATGCAGACAAGAACAGCAACATTTGTAGAGCCAGACCACTGAAGCCTGTTAAATACTCACAGATTGTCCAGATAAGGTTTAAAATTGTTCTTCTCCTTACCAGAGGTGTAGTTATTGGACAGAGAAGCTGGAAAACACAACCCGTATTTTTGCCCTGTGAAGCATGATCAAGTACAAATTCTTTCCTTCAGTTTTGAAAGCAAGAGCTTCAATGCAGTTATATTTGGGTGACAATTTACAGTGAAATGGAGGTCCAAAATAATAATTTTTAAGACAGTAGAGAGTCCTAAAAACGTGATGGATTATCTTCTTTCCCAGAATGGTGGGATATGATGTAGTGGCTCCATGGTACCTGAAATGCATCTCAGCTTGTGTGGTCTTGGACTCCCTTGCCCTGCTAATTGTTCTTACCCCAGAGTGGTCCCCAGATACAGTTCACTGCTAACAATCTTTATGGAAATAAGTTTAGGCCATTTTAAGCTGTGTGAGCTGTTGGTGGAGCAAGACAAACAGCAGTACCAGAGCAATGAAGGGTTCAGGGTGGCCTGCTGAGACTGTGTGTTCAAGGAGCTTGAATGTGAGAGTAATGTCACAGAAATACTGAGGCTAATCTAAATGAACAAGCAAATGTTTTCTGTCATTGTCTGAAATGAAGATCTGGTCAAAATGCTGTTGATTTGTGTGATTTTGAGTAAATTTGGAATTTTCATTTAGATTAAGATTTTAGAAGTTTATAACTAGAGTTCTAGAAGAACCTCAGATTGTCATAAATCATCAATGAAGTCAAGAACTTTAGGATACAATTTTAAAGCATTTAAAGTTAATTGATTTTTTTCTTATATCATAATACTAGTGTAAACTATACATATTAAGAGTGTGTCCAACTTTATTTCATCACCAATGCCATTTTACAAAACTTGTGTCTTGTGCAGCTTAAAGTAAAATATTTTACTGGTAATTTTCAGTAATTTTGTGATATCCATGCTCTACAGTATTGTTACATTATTCAAACTGCAGAATATTAAGTCTACCTTCCATGCTGTTGTTTAAATGGCAACATATTTAATACAAACATCACAAATGTGTAATACTTCAATTTTTTTTTAATGTCAATTTCTACATATTTTACTTTTCCTAAACAGAAACTTCAGCTGAAATTATCTGGCATAGTTCCTTTCCAAAACTACGGGTTGATTTAAAGCAAAATGTTTTTCTTCATTTAATTTCTGTCAGAAATTAAATTGTGGTAAATCCTTAACAGCAGGATTTACAGTCCATTTCTTCTGCAAAGACTGTAAGTAGAAATGAACACTTGAGATGAAGGGATTGTTGGGATACGGTGTTTTTATTTCTGACCAATCTCATCACAAAGGTTATTTGTGCTAACACCAAACATCAAGTATGATTGAAAAACATTTGACATGCTCCTTAGCTTCAGACTGAGGGCCTTGAATGTAAAATTCTGTCTTTAGTCCCATTTCTAAAAGTAAGTTTCTTTAAGGATCTAGCATACAGTTTTCACAGTTTCTATTTCTCTAGTTTTTATTCCTTTGTAAATGAAACCATAACAGATAGCTTCTAGACGCTACTTTCAGTGTAGTCATATTAAGTGAAGCTATATAAGATTGAGCCATGATAAGCCTTATTAAAAATTAAAATCTTTTAATGTGAAGAATGCTGGACTTACCCATGCAGCTGAACAAAGGAGCCAACAAAGCACACCTTGGCTTGTTTCTCAAAACCCTTAGAACTTTATTTTTATGCAGAAGTCAAAACCTGAGCAATGTTTTTTTTTTATTTTTGTGTGGAAATCTCTCTAAAAGTGAGATAAGATAGCTTGAGCTCTGCTGTTTTTCTGAGGTTCTCGTATTTCTGAGGGTGCAAAGGGAGCTGGGGTATGCAGTGGGTAGCGCAGGTGTGCGAGGAGAGCTTTCTCTCAACTTCCAGACGCGGGCCGGGCAGTGATGACACACACAAAAAGAACCCCCTAGCCCAAGCAAACCTCCACGCCAGCACGATGCAGAGAAACCAGAAACTGCAGACTGTCCCCACAGAAGCCCTTAAGCCCGCAGGACCGTGGGGTGAGGAGGCGCTGCGCTGGGGGGCGGTCGGTCGGTCCCTCTGTCGGTCTGACGGCGCTGCGCGCAGGGAGCGGAGCGGAGCTGAGCGCGGCCATGGGCGGCGATGCGGGCGGCCCGAGGGGCACCACACCGGGGCAGCAGCTCCGTGCCCTCTTCTATGCGCTGCTGCCCCGCGAGAGCTCCTTCCGCACGGTGGAGGAGGTGCCCGACTACGTGGAGAAGGTGAGAGCCCCCTCCTCTCCCACCCGTGGAAGCATCCTTCGGCGCCCTCCCCTCCGTCCCTTTCAAAAGCCACAGCCGGCCCAAGGAAACGGTGTCTGCGAAAGGGCACCTAAATTAAGATTAAATACCTCTGACGGCTTTCACTCCTGGGCTTTCTGCCTGTAAGCTGCCAGTGTAACCGTGCCCCATGTATTTTAAATGAAGGCTCAGATGCTTTCTCCTGATATTAGGAGCTAAAGTTTTCAGAGAAGCACCCCAATATCTGAGGGTTGATGCTAATGTTACATCCAACAGCACTGACGAGCTGAACAGTGACAGCAAACTGAACTGAGTAAACCGTAAAACATGATACTATGTGTGGCTGTTATGGTTCTTCAGGCCTCTCTGTGCCCTTAAGGCAAGCGCTACAAGCTCAGTAAAGAAAGAAAAATAAAAAAAGTTGCTATAGAAAATAAAAAAAATAAAGATTGTTTAAGAGAATTTAGAGCAAATATTTGTGCTGGGACAGTGCTGTGTCCTAAAGCTCCAATGCAAGAGTACAGAGGTCAGGGGTGAGAACTCCCTTGTCAGCAGGCAGCAGCATATCCCTCCCTCTTCTCCTGCCCTGCCAGTTTATCACTTCCAAGAAAACCTTTGCTCCCTTCTGTCCTGTCTATTGCACGTATCTTGATAGTCAGCTCTGCTGAACCCAATCGATGTCAGCTGTTCACAAAGACAGCAGATAAACGCTATTTGCCCTTGACAAAGTTAATTTAGCCCAGCTTCACTCAAGATCCAAACTTTTTACATGGATCTTTGTAGTTCTGATTAACTTCTCTGCCAAGTACACCTTGGACTTCTCTGCAGCAACTGCTGTCTGGCTGCAACGGGGCTGTCATGGGTTGTGCAGGCTTGGGCAGTGCAACACCACCAGCATCTTTCTTGGAATCATAGTGTGCAACCACCCCTCACTCATGGGTGTTATCAGCAAAGGTTGCCCTTTTGGATAGGGTAAGCAGACAGCTGCTGCAATCCCAGCCTGTGCCTGCAGTGTCTGATCAATGGACTGCTGTCCTCAGACGTGTTTTGCAACTAAGCTATAGTGTCATGATCAAGGAAGGCTGTCTAGAGTTTGATGATTTTGCCTTGTCACCTGATCTCTCCAGCCAGCTCTGTGTACTATCTCAGTCCCTTTTACTATTCCCTTATTTCCAACCAAGTATCATTCACTTTCTTGTCAGTAGCATTCCTTAATATCCCTGGGATTTCTTCTCCCATGTAAAATATTAAGCTCAAACCTTCGCCAAACATGGACTTTCTTTTACTGGGCACACAGCTGTAAGTTTGTGTTAAGGATTCTTAATATATCTTTGAATTATAAAAGTACCTGCCGACTTCTGCTGTTGTAGAGCACTATTGTGATAAGTTTGTAAATATGTCACAAAAAACTACACTAAAAAAGGGTTTCCCATTACAGTTACACTTGCCTATAATTCCTGTCTTGGGTTAGCTGTACTAAATTTCCCTCCTGCCAATGTGTTTGTTGCTAAAACAGGTATTTTGATGTTTGGGTGTATGAAAGTCTCTTAGTGGTATAACTGTTCTAACTCTATGGCTTTGGTCTGAGTTTAGGTAGCATTCATCCTTCCTCTTCTGGTCATGTTTTTGAGCAGAAGGTAACTATCTACAGTTCCTCTCCAGCTGTTTTCTTGGCCTGTTTAGAAAACAATTGCAAGAGCAGCATATCCTTTGGATTCATCAGGAACAGGTTTAATAGTGACCTGATGAGCCATTCAAGGAGGGCTTGGAGTGGTAATTCCTTGAGTTGGTACAAATGAATGTTTGAGCTCAACCCAACACAGAACAAAAGAAAATTCTAGTGTACAGCTGATAATAAATGAAGGCCTCGACTCAAATAATTCACTAAAATACAATAATGATGATGCATGTGTGAAACAAACCATTGATTACATTAATGTCTCCTAAACAGTATGGTGTGGAGGTTTTGGTTGGTTGGCTTTTGGTTTTTTTTTAGTTTTGCTTTTTTTGGTGTGTGTGTATTTTGTTTGTTTGTTTGTTTGTTTGTTTGTTTTGGGTTTTTGTTTTGTTTTTTTTGGGAGGGGGGTTGTTTTGGGTTTTTTTTCCCCCCTGAGACACTGTATGGAAGTGTGATTTACATCTCGGCTCTCTAATCTGTCGTGTATCAGACGTAAGAGTATTTCTAGTGTATTAGATCACATGGCTACAGTTGTGGGGATATGCATCTCCCAAAATTAGATAGGTGGCAGAACATTCTAGTTCACTCAGATATTCATAGGTTTAGTGATCTGCAAAACTGAGCACTTGGGTGGTTTATGAAACATATTCACTTCGTAGGAGTGGCTACTTAGAGCTAGAGTTTAGTCTGTGCTGTTATTACTAGGCAGGAAATGATAACAATGGGTGAAGCAGCTCTGATTTTGAGAACAGAATAGCTTAGTTAGCTTAACTTTTGCAGTGTACTTCTGGCTGTGGTTATATTACTTCCATTTTCAGAGGCAGGATAGCTCCAGGTCCCTGCATGTTGTGCTGTATATGTTGCCAGAACTGTATGTGAAGGCCCTATGTCCTGGTTAAAACATGAGGTACCACCAGCAATAAGTAGAAAAGCTCTGCAGAGTGGCCAGGAAAAAGTCACCCTTTCAACTAATCTTCAAAATTCTGGAAAAAGGGGTCTGAGTCTTGGATAATGATCATAGAATTTATTTTTATGTGAGTTTTTGTCAGATAAATGTGACAAAATGTGAATGTAGAATTCAAGCCCTTTGATTTTTCCCTTATTTCTGGGAAGAGAAAGTATGTCAATTTTCTTTCTCCAGGGCAGAAAATCCTAACTTAAAATCTCTACTGTTGCTTGCCCTTTCCTTTTAAGACCATCCTCTTTGCTATAAGATTAGGCTCTGCATGCGCTGGTTGGTATTTTTTTGTTTGTTTTTGTTTTGGTTTGGGGTTTTTTTGTGTTTATGGTGTTTGTTTTTTTTTAAATTATCTCATAATCTGCAGATGGACAGATGGAATGCTGCTTTTTGTTTGCCAGATATAGTTTTCATGAACCATAAACTCATTTTGCACCTTTTGCACTGAAATTGTCACTTGTGCTCAGTAAAAACTTCCATGAGTCAGACTTTGGAAGAGGGAAAACTATTCCTTCTGCTGAGAACCCCAAAATTAAAGCTTTAATTTTAATAATAACTATTTTTCTTTTCTATTTACTCTCTTGAGAATCTAAAGAATAAGGTCACATTTAAACTCAATTCACATTTTAGAGTTGGCTTCTAAATAATGAGACACATAACCTTCCTATTTAATTTAACTTGAAAATTGAGAATCTTCTAAGAATTTGGGACTTTAAGAAAACAGAAACTGTTTCAAGTAAAGCAATAAAACTATGAATGTATGCCGAGCTTCAACTTAGAATATTATTTTTTGCAACAGTATAAAGCAGAAGCTGATTTAAAATGGTCCTTTTATGTTCTTTTGCTTATAATGGAACCCCCCCTTACTCAGTGCTCAGAGTAAGGCTTTCAGGTTATGGATCAGTTATTCAGGTAAACCACAAGCTAATGCAAATCTCCACGGAGATTTCTAGTGATGGGTGAAGGGGGAAAAAAAAGAGAAGCAGAGAGAGCATAAAACATAGACCAGAAGATGCCAAAAGCATCCAGCTTCTGTCTCCGACCTGTGATGCCAACAGTGGCTATTTCTTTGTGCCATTTTGTTTGTAGGGGCAACCCTGGAAAACTGTTGCAGACCTATGCATCCTCAATGGGCTCTTAAATGTCCTCACTGCCATTTTAAAGAAAAAATAAAAAGAACCACCTGTAGTGGTTAGGCTCTTACTAGATTCTCTCTTCCTGTCTCCTTTTTCCTCAATTATTTGCAGCATCCTTGTTGTGTTACATCTTACCCTTACCCTGTAGGCTCTTTGGGACAAGGAGTGCCTTTTCATTCAGTTTGTGCTGTATCTAGCACAGTACAATCCCATTCCATGACAGTAGATGTTATGGTCACATAAATAATACATACTAGCCTAGATGTAGTTTATCCCTTTGGTCTGTGGTAGAGAGGCAGTAATTTCTTAAATAGTAAGGTGTATGCCATGAATCTTTCCTTTTGCAAGCTCCTTGATGGGCAGGAAGATAAGGCTGTCTGAATGTTTCTTTATCCTCTTTGCTATGACACTACCTATTTGTGAGTGAAAAAGTGCTGTCAAATGCTTGGCTGTTTCACAGCTTCACAGTGAGAAGAAAATATTTAATGAAGTCACTGAGAAAGCAGTTACAATAGTGTGTATTAGTATAAAGTCACGTGTTTTAACAATTTCAGGGATTTCTGGGGAAAGTGAATCGTCACATAGAGTATAGACATCATAAATCTCCATTAACTGTTTTTATTTCATGAAAAGAGCATCCCACTTTTTCTAGCCTGAGCCCATTCCATTTGCTGTGCAGCTTCTGCTGTTTCATACATTCAGACTGTTTCTGTTAGATCTGGCTCCTAATATTGTGGTCAAGTGTTTCTTAGTTTTTCTTATTAAAACTCTTTTTTCTCTAATGGAATGTACAGCTGTGATCATCAATCTTTGATAGATTAGGAATATGTTCTTTGATTATAACAATTAAGAAAAGTACATTAAAAGTATTTTCTACTTAGAAGTGATGCAGCTAGATAGAGCAAAGCAAGCATTTCCTAGAATGCTCCATTGATTTCAAATGGAAAGTAGTGGGGTTTGGTTTTCTTTCTTTCTTTCTTTCTTTATTTTTGATTTCAAATATTGAGAATTTTACCACATTGGTTTTTTTGTGTGCTGTTTAGGCTTTATGCATAGGTTTTCCTTTGCTTTCTAAGTTTTTTGTATCATCAGTTAGTACATACCACAAACAGGCTTTGAGATGCCTAAAGTGCTGTTACAGAGCAGGCTAGGCACCTAAATTAAAAAGTGTCACGTTGATATTAATCTCTGTTCATCTGTTATTGTAACCTAACCCCGTGCTGCTGAAGTTTATGAACTTTCACATTTCCTAGACACTATAAATCTCTTGCTGCTTGCATGGTTTGAATCATCCAATTCTTCTTCAACTGAGCAATCTGGTCTATATCCATCTTAGTCTCTTTAGTGTCCCAGCCTGGTAGGAATTCCCAGATCACATCTCACTTGGCAACAAAAAATGAGCACCCTCCAAAATACAATGGCATTTGCACAGGCAACATGCTTCTTCCATTAAAATGTTGTATAGGCAGGAGCAGTCTCTCTCCTATAGCAATGCAGTTTGGAGGGTTTCAGTCAGTGAAGCTGAATGTGTTTGGAGGTCATTTGAAAGGGCCAGAAGCAGTAGAAGACTAACACGGCAAGTTTGGCAGTGTGGTGCTTCTCACAGTGGCGCAGAATGCCTCACTGGTCTTGTATTTCTCTGGCCCCACAAAACGTGGGAATTTTATGCCTCAATATAACCAAAATGCAGTTGTCTGAATGTCTCAAAGGTCACCTAAAATACTCCAATGTTAGTAAAAAAAGTATATGCTCCACCAATTATTGTTACTCAAGGCTTTTTTTTTTTTCAATTGTCTGTGATGATGAAAATTTGAGAACAAGTCTAACAATCTTTCTCTGCTGGTGAAAAATGATGTCACTAAAATGTTACCAGTCCTACTACTAGTCACAGCCACACTTTTCACCACTCAGTCAATTGGGAATGCAAGATGGACAGAGAATTGAATCCTAGACTGAAGCAATGTTGAGTGAGAAATGTTTCAGTCTTGCTCATTGTTATACTTTGTTTCAGGAAAGGCAGAAAATTATTTTAGAGTCAGTACAATCCGACAGAAAAGGGGGAACATTGTATTATTGCTACTTGGTCTGGAAAGAAGATGTGTTGTATTGCACAGATTGAAATGGGCTGCATAGTTACTGGATTCTCTGATGAAAATGCATATGGAAGAGCTGTTGCTGTCTGCAGTGAAAAGCATGGCAGCAGAAATGCTGAGTAGAAAGAAACTCACTTTACTATGTCTTTCAGATAATAATGTTGGATACCAAATTCAGTGGCTGAACAAATTCAAAAAACTTTATACATATAAAATAAAAACCAGATTCTGTTCTACCTTGTGGTTAGAGAAATCCACAAACGTTGCTGCTCTCACTGATTTACTTGAATATGAGAAATACAGGTTTGGAAAGACTTTTATGTTTTGTTATGATACCTTTTAACAGTTCATGTGCAGAATATACAAAAGAAAACTATGTGGTCAGAGGTTACTGCAATGGATTTATGCCGGTGTTGTAGATTAAGTGGTAGCCTTGGTTGTTCTGATTTGTAAGGTCCATGTGGAGCTTTATCACAGTAGTAGCTAGAAAGGTGCCAGGCAATCTGAGAAGCATCTGGCTGCATAAACCGCTGTTAGGAAAGGTGCATCTAATTTTATTCATGTTGTGACTTCTTTTTTTCCAAACTGTTCCTTTTTTCAGAGTATTCCATTCTTCATTACTTTTATTGGGCTGGAATTTGCTGTCAGCTGGTTCCAGAAGCGTAAACTGTCAGGTCGGATCAACGATGGCATAAGTTCTCTTTCCTTAGGTATCCTGTCTCGACTGCCAGAGTAAGTATATGTATATAATTTTAGACTATTTTTTAATCACTAAGAAGGAAGAAAAGAGAATTATATATTAAAGTTGTTATTGCTAACCCAAAACGATTAAACAAGGCATTTGGATCTTTCTTTATGCAGTTTAATTTCAGCAAAGTATGTAAAGTCTTTCTAGTCTGTAAGGCTAACTACGATACTTGCAGGATGTTGTTCAGCTCCAATTCTATTTATCTGTATTTGATCTTGGCTGTCACCTTTTGCCAGTTTTGGGATTTCAGCTGACTTGACCATATCTTATATTAGACTATATGTTAAAATCTGAGTTTCCTTTCATTAAAATACAGAAATAAGGTAACAAAACAAAACCAACAAACCACATCTATTATTTTCATTAGCCTTGTGTGCATATAACCAGATTGACAGAACTGCGAATGTGCCCATGATCCAAAATTCTTTGAACGCAGCCATAATCTTGTGTTTGACCTCAACGGATTTTAATTCCTGAGAGAATTGTTGCAAACATGACCATCTAATCTACTCTCTGATATAAATGCCATAAGATTTACCTGAATTAGATCACAGTGAACAGTTATATTTTAAAGAAAGAGCCACTGTGAATTAACTGTGGATTCCAATAACACAGAGTCTAGCAAATTCTTTATATAAATAGCACCAAGTGTTTTTCAGAAGCTGCAATTACTTGTGAAGAATATCATGGTTTATATCTGCCTTTGCATAATATGAGCTTCCAGATGATAGATTTTATTACATATTTTTGGACGGGATTACATTTCTATTCCCTATGTATGGATTTGCAGGTGACCATCAAATTGTATACAATCTCTTCGTTATATGAAGAAAAGTTTTTATTATATGAGTTTGGCTATATGGTGTATTTGCAAGTCTTTTAAGTATTCCCACAGTTCTTTTTCTGAATTCTCTGCAGTTTTTCAGCCTTCTTAGTGTTGATGTCTCAAGTGCACTCCATATTTCAGAAATTACTACATCAGTGCCAAATAATGAAGTCATTTGTTCTCTATTTCTACTTGTTGTTCCTCCCTTTATATATCCCAGATCCTTTGAGGCATCTTTCATCCCTGAATACTTTTTTAGATTCTGTGGCTTGCATTCCTCATTCATAGGCACTGTGTTTTTATATTTGGTCATATAGAAGTACATGGATTGTACATTTGGTCCTCCTGAAATAGCCTGAATCCATGACATGTTGTCCTTGTTACTTAGAGATCCCTTGGTTTTGTCACTGCAAATTTTACTAGAAATCTTTTCCTTCAATCCAGATTCTTGATAAAATACATTAAAATATCACAGCAACAATTAAAAAAAAAATTAAAAATTAGCCTGTCTGCCTAGTAGAACACATTTTCTGAAATGTGTACATCACCCACTTTGTAGTCTATTGAATGTTTGACATTTAGTTAATTGTTTTAAGCTTTCTAGTCAATAACAATTTTGACAAGGTCCATTAGGTACAATTTTGATGGATTGTGTTAGTTATCAGTAGTAAATACCATGGATGAAGCCTTTTCAGGACACTCTCCAAAACTTGTCACATATTTGAAAATAAGAGGCATGAGCTTTCAACATGAAAAGTATTCAAACATAAAGTAACATCTAAATTATTTGAGAATTTTGTGAAGCTATTTTTGCAGCTACTGTGCAACCTATATTCAAACACTTTGTTGTTCTTAATGACTTGTGAGCATGATTTGGAACGAGCAACATTCAACTTTTTCTTATGTTTTAAGCTGTCATAAGTATTTATCAATACATCAGATTTTTGGGAACCAACACACAGTCCTGATAACAGCTTCTTCAGTGTGCATGAAGCTAATATTGAAATAGATCAAATGTTGCTTCTTCAACTTAATCTAAATTTTCTACACTACACTTGATGGGTTTACCATGCTAAATACTTACCATTTTTTCTGAACTATTCAGAACTGATTAAGTTAAATAAAGGCACTGAGATACACATACAGTAAGTCTGAATGGTTTTGCAAGGCCTCCCAGCTTTATTTTAAGAATAAAAACACTTCAGATACACTCTTTCCTGGAAGAAGTGCTTGCTAAGAAAAATAGTGTTGTGGAACGCAGCTTTGCAAGGTGCAGAGTACTTTTATTATTTTGGCACTCAGTACTTTGCTGCAGAATTTGGCATGTGGGCTATGCAGTTTTCTTTTGCACGGTTGTTGCAACTGAGTGAACAGAATGATCCTTAAGGACTCAAAGTTTGCAGGATCAGACAAATCTGCAAGATCAGTACACTTACTTATTGCTACACCAGCAGAAGAAGCCTCTTCCGCATTGCTTGTGCAGCTCATGTGCCTGGAAATACAAGACTCTCCTCAGCAGTTCTTTCCAAAAAAGAGACCTGTAGAACTTTCAGCTTTTTGGCTGAATGTGAAAGAAGCAGGCAAAATACAGACTTCCTAAATTATTTAATCTCATGTTAATGTCACAATTAATGGTGACTGCTTAGTGTAACACCTCTTTTGTAAGTAAGAGGACTTGTGAATAACTGACTTGAACTGAAAAAAATAGAATAGTTTAGCATTCTGTCTTCTGCTTCCATGGTGTGAAAGAACTGGGTCAGAAAAAAAAAAGGGGGAAAATAGCACAGGCAAAATTTGTTGCTAAGGCTTTCACTTCAGTCATTTTTTTCAGACAGTCTGCTTTTCAGGCAGAAAAAAGGTACGGAAAGCTGACAGAAACTGCTAAAACAATATTTCGGCAGAACCCACAGCATCAGGGGAAATAGTAGCGCAAATCATTAACAGCTGAAGGTTAGATTAACACACCATTGATTGTATCCTCTCCCAGGGAGTAATTTTCATTTTCTCAATGAGCAGCAATGGTTTGCCACTTCCTTAAAAAAAAATCTGTGGTTGAGACTAAAATGGTGGGCTTCAGTCTATTAGTTAAAATGAAGCTTCAAGTATGTCATTGCAAAGAGGTCTTTACATTTAATGACAAAATTAGGAGTCACAAACCAGATTCAACCTTTAAGTTGTTTTTTTTTTCCATTTCACAGTCTGTATAACAGAAGTATGGCATATCTTGAAGGAAAACAGTATTTATTTAGTGTTTCATACCTCATTGTTGAGAAAGTGCAAATCATAGATAGTTGATATTTGTATGCCAAATATTAAAAATGTAGGTGTAAGAGGAAAAGTCTAATCAGACAAGGCAATGTGTTTTGTTTTCAGGCTTATTAGACTCAACAGCATGTAGTAAGTTGAATTGCTTTATCTGTACACATCATCTCTTGCAAAATAGCCCATACATTGCTTAAATATAATTTTCTCTGCCTTAATGCATACTATGCATTCCTCTGCATGTATGAATACTAAATGTTACATGCAATGAAAAGTAATTTGGAGGAAAGGGAGAAATTTGAATTAATAAGCTTACTCCCAGCATCCTAAATGTTGGTGGTTAAAAAATTTCTGAGAACTTTTATTCTAAATAAATACATAACTTTTCTAGCTAGCCATTGCCAGGAGACTTTAAATGCTGCTGTAAAAATATTCTCCCAAGAGAAAGTTTATTTTGGGTATAAATATCCACTATACAAGTATGTGCATTATTTCATATTGACCCAT
Organism: Scytalopus superciliaris; assembly: GCA_013400415.1. NCBI lineage: Eukaryota > Metazoa > Chordata > Aves > Passeriformes > Rhinocryptidae > Scytalopus > Scytalopus superciliaris. The sequence continues at coordinate 237,011 of VXBX01001683.1, forward strand.
TTATTCTTTTAAAGCAGCAGAACATAAATCAAATAAAAAGTGTTTGGGGGATAACTGAGGTAGGTACATTTTCAAACTAGTTGGGAAAGTCTCCATTCTTTATGGTCATGCTCAGCTGCCAATTTTTAGTGTTCAACACAATTCTACAGTGTATGAGTGTACATATATATAATGTCTAACAAAGTTTAGTCAATCAAGTCTGCAATGAACTTCATTTCTAAAGAGAACATTACAGTCTGTATACATTATTTACTTTGATTTTTCAATCAGAAGTTAGAGTTCTCTGAAGTGTTGAACATGAGAATGGAATGAGAAAATACCTTTTGATTGGTTCATACTATTATGTAGCTTAAGATATCTACACATAAGCAATAATTGACTCAAAGGAGTACCAATCCTGTTTTTGCTGTAGACCAGTTTTTTACATCATCTGGGTTTTAAATAATCTTTTTTTTTTTTTCAGAAGCTGGTTTGAAGAGGTAGTTTCATTCATATAGATTGTAGACCAGCAATGCTGCCAAATGTAGCACCTCTGACTGGCTGATACTTGTGGTTGTTCGTTCCTCCCTCTGTACCTTCGCTTTTGCCAGCATCAGCATTTGTGTTGCCCTGTGGTGAAGTGGCCCAGGAAGCAGATTCAGCATCCTCCCATCATAGTAACCGGCATCAATTCTTACTATGTCTATGCAAAATCTTGTGCTAGCGCAAGAAATGGGCTTGGGAGAATGCAGCCAGGGTTACAGGACAAGAAATACGCAATGCTTTTATAGCATTACTGAGTTATCTGCTAAAAATATATGTAAAACTGCAAATTTAAACCAAAGGTTCTCAACTTTTAGTGGTAACAACATGCAGAGCTGATTAGAATACACTCAGTTCAGGCTGGTGCAAGCTGTTCACAAACCTGTGGAGCTGGTTGTATCCTGACAGAATACAAAATTGCCTGCATGGATTTATCCATTTAAAATATGTGCTGGTTCCTGATGTATCTACTAGTTACTTCATGTGTGACTATGGAAAATTATAATCTCATAAATTAGTGATTGCATTTCTTAGAAGAAAATTTGATACATGCAGTTTCCCATAAATTATATTTTCACTTCCAGACTTATTAGGTACATTTTTGTCTCCACATCTGTTTGAATAAGGCTTTCAACAGATGTTTGTTTAGAGCATGGTCAGATGTGTGGCTTCTGATCCAGCTGCCCTCTCAGATCTGCCAACGTAGCTGCACATTTAATTGCTCCCTAACCTGGTTCTGACACGCTAAAAGCAGAAACAAAAGCCCCCCAAGAACTATAAAAGAGGTGTTTAAGCTCAGCTGCATTCATTTTGACAGAGCCAGGTCAGGGAGCAGCTATGCACGCAATTACAATGGCAGGTCTGAGGGCTAGTAACCACCATACTTAGGGCAGTGATGAGCAGATGGGGCCACACTGGAAAGGTGATCACTTAACCTGGTTAAATGGGTAGTAAAGCAGCTGTGCCATGCCATGCCCTTAAAACCAACCAAACTTCTGGCTACTGCACTTCTGTCTTTCCTGCACTCACTTACGTAGTCCTCCCTTTCACTTGTGTTGGTTTGGGTGCTCATCTGATCCCAAGTGGAGTTATTTCAGTTCATTGTGTGAGCTTAAGGCAGAGAGGCAGGGAAATTGTTTGGGAATGGGAATGGGGCAGGCAAGAGCTATTAGGCTGTATGTTGAGTCTCTATGGAACCTGCAGTCATGATCATGTCTGCAGCAGCTAGATATGGAAATTTAATACACTATCTGTCAATAGATGTTTCCGAAAAATAGAATTTTTATTAGATAACAAGTGTGAAGAGACAGAACCTACTCACCTCCTGCTCCTCCTACTTTACAAGTGTATTTTGTGAGAGGACCCTCCTGGCTTCACTGTCCCATATACAGTGTTAATTGTTTCCACATTTTTCCCAAGGTTACAGCCCTCACAGCTTTGTAGGAGGAACATCTTTTGAAATAGCTCAGTAATCTGTAGGTAAAGCAGTCTTCTGTAGGTCAAACAATTTCAGTTAGGGGGTAGTGCTGTGCAGCAGGATCTGGTAGGACTTTCAGTGGCCAAACCTGACCCTGGAGGGAGAGTTTTAAAATTCATTCAGTTAAGCTCATGACAGTAACTGTCTTACCTGAACAGTTTTTGTTTGGTCTAATTAGTTGTTGATTTTTTTTTTTTTTGCATTGATGAATTGAGTAGGACTAAATCAGTAAGTTAGTAATTGCTGTGTGGATTAGATATCCCATCTTCTTATTGCATCAGTTGAACAGAGTTTTATAAATTTAGTGTGGATCATGCTGTGTCCTCCAGCAAGTCCAAATCCAGCTGTGCTCAGTAAACATGCTGCTGTTGGGTGCCCATCACCACCTCCCTAATCTCCTTCTACCAGCTGAACTTCAATGTGGTGAATCCTTCCCAGGCACATGAATAGTATTATCTTCAGAGGTCTAAACTGTAGAATTTTGGTACTTTGGTTCCATTTGTTTGAAGCAGGCTGGAGACCACAGATGTGAACATGATTTCTGGCAGACTACAGGAGTGAGCAACTCTAGGCAGTGCTGCTTTTTGGTGATAACAAAGGAAAGCTCTGAGCCAGAATTTAAAACTGTGACATTTCCAGTGAAGTGGCATATAAACTATCTCACATTCTCAAATTAATTGACTGAAACAACTGATATTCCATACCTACCATTGTGTTCTAAAGATTGCTGTATTTCACGCAAACCTGGGATCCAATTACTCTTTTAGGTCATAATACCTTACACAGAATGCATATTTGTCTACATCCTTAGTGTTGCATCATTGCCTTTTTCTGGATAGTGGGGCTTGGTGACTGCCCCATTCTTAATGTCAGAGCCTCAGCTTTGCACCTGCCTTATCTTTAGAAGCAAAGAGAAGCTGTCAGTTCATTTTAAAATATAGTTGTGGTCTTCTGTGAAAGTACATACTGTGAACTGAGTTTACCCTTATTGAAAATATGTTATTAATTAAGTTCAGTAGTCTCTGTAGCTCACAAACTATACCAATTTCTCAAATCCTGTAAATATTTTTTATTCCATGTTTCTGTATTTTGATTTAAGATAAATTGTGTCAGTTTTCACACATGTTGAAAAAAAATGTAAGAAACTGCTTCTGTTTAGAGTACCTTTCTGACTGAAGCATGTCTCTGCTAAAAGATGAATTAAGCTTAAATCAGAATTCCACTAGATGGAGCACAGGGGTAGCATTTTTAGAGCTGGCCAACCTAGTTTCTTCGGTCAACACTTAGAAGTTATGGAAATTGGGGAAAAAAGTCTCAATGATTCTGTAAATCAGTGTTACAGATCTGAAAAGAATAGACTTTTTTCACCACTGTGTATTATGGACAAAAACAAACTGTCTCTTTAAATGTTCAGAAGTATGACCAAGGGAGTTCAATATCAATTCTCGTGTAAATATTTTTCCTCATTTTATCATTTGATGTGCTATAATGTCTCACTGAAGCTATTTCACTGTACTTTTATAGACTATAGGAACTGTTATTGGTTCCTTTAGTTCTTCTGAATCCATCTAGAACAATCTGAGTTCAATAGAATACCCTTTTCTCTTTATTCATTGCTTGTTTATATGTGACCTTTGAGAATATGACAGGCTTGTTTCCAGTCTCACATAAACTGTAATGCAGATTTGCTCACTTCAGTGGAATGACCAAGTAGGACAGACCAAAATCAGACCCTAGAATGGAAAGAAATTCTAACCAGGCATTTGTATTACACTCATATAGTGATACTTGTACAAATATTGAAAAATCAGGTCCATTGACTTTCAAGAGATGACCTTGTAGGATCTTTCAGTATTGTGTATCCTAAAATTACTGGAATAGAGTTTACTGACCAGTGTGCTGGGCAGGTATAAATAGCTATAAAGAGCTATAATAAGCTGCAATACCAGAAGCTCAGATGTACTGAAGGTTTTAAACTAGGCTTTTTAATCTTTTAAAGATAAAATGTAATTAAAATTACCTGAAGTGCTTGCATAAACTTAGGGCATAATGTGTTACTACTGTGGATTGTATCACTAGAGGCAGTGGAACTTCTCATGAAAATACTTACGTTGTCCTGTCTGTTTAATTGATTGCTTATTTATGTATGAATGAATGAAGATAAACAAGTTACTTAAATTATGTACCAGGAATCAGGCTTAGTAATAAAAAATATATCACTTACTTCTGTTATTTTTTCCCAAAACCTGCAATGTCATGTTTTATTCCACCTACTACTGTAAATGAATATTAGTTTCATAAATGAGAGAATAAAAGGTGAAGTGCAACAGGAGTAGGTTTGGTGAATAAAGGTCAGTCAGGCAAAATATTGTGTATGCAATACTGTGTACAATAGAACTAGTAGGGGTATCCAAGTCACCTGCATTTGACTTAATTTTGCATGTGATATTTTCTTTTGTCCTTGAGGAGAACTGAAGGTTGGTATTGTTTAGGCTAAAAGGCTGGAGAAGGCCATACTGAGGAAGAGGAGAGGCTTTGGTTCAGTGTTTGTGTCTGGTGGGAACATTTTCTCAAAATGTAGGTGCTATTTCCTGTAATCAAGGGTTTTCCAGAGCCTGATAATAATTTCCCAGCTGTATCATTTTGGTGAATTATTTTTTAGCCTTGGGTCATTTCATGACTGGTTTTGAATGTTAAGAATGGGAGAAGAGATCGTATTCATCTTGATGATAGAAAACAGGGAATAGAACTCCCACAGCTCCCTCTCCCTTTCCCTCTACCTTGTGGAAAGTTTGGCTTTGTGCTAAAGCATGAAAAAAACCTTGACTGCAGTGTGTCAGGCATATTTCAGCTCGATTTGTGTCAACCCTAATAAGTCAGCTGACAAAGTAATAAATTGGGTGTCGGTTCAAGACCTGGCACCTGTACAGGAAATAAAAGGGGATTTCAGTTGCAGGAGGTTTGCTTTGTTTTGCAAATGGACCTTTTCTCAAGGCTCCTCTACCTCCTTCCCCCCTTCTTCTCTTTACTGAAATCGTGTTATCAAAATGTTTATTTCAATTGTGACTGGAGCCGGTTTTTCATCTGGAAAAGAAAGCTCTATGAGTATGGTTGGAAATGGAAATCCTTATGCTTTCTACTCTGAAACAAAGCCTTACAGAGCATTTAATTATTCATCTATCCTGCTGTTACACAAATGGTCTGAATAATTTCAAATTATTGAGAAACTTCCTTTGTTCAACATTTTGAAACTTTACATTCATATAGTTCGAATCAGGCTAGGAAAACAGAATTTGTTTAACCCAGGGAAACTGTATTAGTAATATCTCACTATTTTTAATGATAATATAACCTTGTGACCAGGGTGTCTTAACATGTTTTCCTCTGTGTCTGACCTCCAAGGATGCAAGTCTGTTACAGCCCTTGAGAGGAGAGCTTTTGTAGGTCCAGCTGTAGGGTTGTGTTTTTAGCTCAGGGGCACCAGGTCAGTTCCCAGTGTGACATGAGGTGGTGACTGCAGTAGTGGTAAAAGCTGAGGCAGTATCCTTGGGATGTTCACTTTTGGTTACACAGATCTTCCTCCACTCTTGGAAGAGAGACAACAGCTCCTGTCTCTGACCCTTTTCCTTTTTGGTGACTGTCCTGGGCACCATGGAAGACGTTTTCTACAGGTGTGGTTTCAGGCTCTGTGGCTGATCTGTGAGTTGGAGGAAGCAAAGCAGGACTTTGTATTTTTTGAAATGGGCAGCTGCCTTTTCTTCTGATTGAATTTCCTCCACCTTTTCCCTCCTTCATTATCCCATAGGGATCTACTATAAGTAGATCTTCATTTCCACATGGAGAGTTCATCTCTCAGAATTTCCTTCTTGGACTTTTTTAATTAGAGGAAGTGATAATCTGACCCAGTGGAAGGTGAAGGGGGAAATGATTTATTAAAAACAAGTGTTATTGCCACTGAGTAAAGTATGCATGAACTTTAGAAACAAGGAGACGAGAACTCTCTCAAAGTCAAAACAGTTGCCTAAGTGCACTTTGCATGTAAAAAGAAAATTTTCTGCAGCAAAAAATCAAAATGTTCAAAATCCAAGAAGATAAATCTATGGAATGTGTATAATAAGGTTTTCTATGCAGTCTGGTTTAGGATTTATTATTCCTTATGCAGAGGATTGGACTAGATGAAAAAAGTCTTACCTATCCACTTCTGTCATACGGTTATAACATGTAAACTAAAAAAAGTTTTCCTAAGTTCTCTTCAGTATTTTCAAGAAGTGAAAAAGAAACTTGGGGGAGAAAAAAAGGGGAATTTAAACCTTTAAAGTTCTCAAGTGAACTCTCAGAATTGTAACTGAATGCAAGCTCTGGCCTTTCCTATCTATAACACTGCATTTTTAAAAAAACATGTAGCTAAGCAACTCTTCTTTATCCAGCATTGCATAGTAATATGATGGATTACTCTAAATTAATTGCAGTAATCAGCTAATTTTATGTTCTGTAGAGTTGTGATTCAAGCATGAAGGAAAGAATGTACAGCAAATTACATATATAAAAAATGTGTTGCAGGGTTAGCTCAAGTTTTACACCTTGGCCTCAGCCAAGGTGAAAAAAAAGGAGGACTCAAAGGTGAAATAGGGAAAGCTGATAAAAAATGGAGGAAATGTTTCAGGTCACATATCTTTGGGTGCACTGCAGAAGCATTAATAAAATGCAAAGGAATAAAGTAAGAAAACAGTACCTAATAATAACTGATATGCTATGTTGCAAGAGGTGTTTTAAATTTCCTGGTCAGTGAAAAGATGTTAAGAAATGCCTGTTTCTTTGTGTTTGAATAACATGACCTCCCTTCTGACCTGTTGTGAAATGGATTGAGAATTTATACTGAACTTCACAGATTCCTCATGAGGTGAATTGCAAAAATCTGGAGACATATAATCTTCTTTAAAACTATTTATAGAATACAGCTCTTATGAAAATTAAACATGTTCCAGGTGTGTATGGTCCACCTTCTGGGCATAGCCAATTTGTTTTTGAAGTTGCAGATACACCTGTCCTTGCTAGTTAAGAGAAGTTCTTCATGGGTGAGCTGCTGAAATGAAATGTCACAATTTTTTGTTGTGTCTTGTATTTGTCCAAGAAAAAAAATTAGTATGATTATAGTAAAGGTAGCCATGAGTTGCAGGTAGGAGGTGCACCTGGCTGTGGAAAAGATAGTAGTTCTCTTCTTCCTGAGCAACAACAACTTGTAATACTTCAGCTCACATGATAAAGTGGTGGATGTGATGCTACTATGCTTGCAGGCTAGAGTTGAGAGCTTTGGATTTTTAGATGACTTTGTTCCTCATTAATAGAGAATCTCACACCACAGAAGCTCAAGGTGTTTTCTTGTAGCCTTATTCAAAACACTTATGGGATGAGTTGCTAATGCCAGAAGTATAAAAGCTCTGAGTGGATGTCTCTGCAAAAAGATGAAGGTGACTGCAAACTTCAGTCATGGTAGGAGGGACGGCTTGCAAACTGAAACAATCATATTTGCTGAGGTTTCCTTGTGTTTCAGTGCAGCTGCCCAAAAGGACAGGGCAGGGATCTTTTCCAGATGTGTGAAAGAAGGCTTTAGAGGTGAAGGAGTATATGTCCTTTTTTTTAGTTTTGAAGATGCAAGTATTTTTGTGACTATGCTGTAAACTATATGAAAAATAATATAACCAGGAAAAAAAAAAACGGAAAAAAGAAAAAGAGGCAGGTTTTTGGAAGAAATACCATTAAGAATTGGTACTGAGACAACAATGAGCTGACATGGACAGAGGTGCATGGAGAACCTTTTAACTGATTTCAATGGAAGGAGAAGTTCCAGAGACTAAAGTGAAAAAGAGGTATTGCTCTGACTTTCAGCTGAGATTTTGCAAGGCTGTGACACCTATGTGCAATTTGTTACCACCTCTGTTCTAGTACTGTCTTGCAGGTATGCTATCTGCAGTGTCTTTTGGAAGCATCTGAATTTGAATCCCTCAGTCTTCCTTCAACCATGAATGTATCTTACAGATTTTCAAAGTCTTGCACAACTTTGTGCAAAGGTGTTGCTGATAATTCTTCCACTTCCCCCCCCAAAAATGCCAGCAGCTAAACATCTGAGAACGAAAGTATTTTTTGTGTATGTGTAGGAGATGGTGCTAATGATTATCTTATTTCTGACTCTTAGGCCCTAAACTGAGGTGCATTTAATTAATTGATATACCAAAAAGGATATGTATGCCTTTCCTGCAGTTAGTATCTTTTCCCTACTTTTTTTTTCCTGCTCACTGCTTTTCAGAGGCTGAAGCAGCTCAGTTGACCACTGTTTCACTACATTTTCAGCAACACCACAAAGGAGAGTAGGAGGAGGAGGTGTGAGGAACTGCTGCATATCCTACTGCAGACTAGTTTCTTCTATGAAAATGCCAATTTATATATATCTATATCTATCTATCTATCTATCTATTTATATATCTCAATCTGCAGCTGAGGCACCATTTCACAGTTACCTAAGACAATTGTCACCTGGGCTACCCCAGTGCCTACAGCCTCTCAGTTCTCATTTGCTGTGTTTAAAGCATCCTGATCCCTCCAAAAACTTACCCAGTAAAATCAAAGCAATGTATTGGAGATGGGTCAGGATTCCAATTAGTGAAATCAGGTGGTGGGGTAACAAGGGGAGGGTGTGACCGTGACAAGCCAAACTTGTATTAACCAAAGCAGCTGTAGAGAGTTACCACTAGGTTTGGCCTGCCCATCCCAGAGCTACTTTTTTTCTACTCTTCCTTCTCCTCTTCTCAGCCCTGACTTGTGTTAGGTAGGGGGTAGCTACTCTGTCCCTGTAGTTCAGGAGCTCAGCAGCACTAAAAGCTGCTGTCTGGTGGCTTTCCTGTCTTTGTATATTCGTGATTTCTTCTGTCCCTTTCTGGAAACCCTGCTGTTTCTCTCTTCTTTCCAAAGATACTTGGCTTTGGTTCATCCTGCTGCATTTATTCTCTTTTTAAAGTGAAGTGATATGAATACTCCCAAAAGTTGTGTCCCCTTCCATGTCCTTCCTTCTAATGGAAGTCATTAAGGTATTTTAATGTTGTACATTAGTGTTTGAACGTAATTGGTGCTATACTGCAGTCACTTCTGACTTGTTGGTTAGCCAGGACGGGTTTCTTCCGGATTTGGGAAAACAGGAATTACATGGCATCTGCAGAGCACAGAAGTGCTTCAGCCCTTGAGCATGCCTAAAGGGTGATGAATGGGTGAAAACTGGTTTTAGAAACCTTGTAGGCATTAAGCAAAGGTTCCATTGAAGTCTATAGGAGTATTACTTGACAAGGCTGCAGAACGTGGGTACTGGATTTATGTGTTATAAAAAGACTACTAGCTGATAAATAGTAGTATAGTAAAAAGGTGCTGAAATTAAAGTTGACACAATTATTGATAACATTTTTTTGATCTCTATTTCAGTGTTTTATTCAGAAGTGTTGACTTAATTAGTTACATCTATGTGTGGAATAACTACAGACTCTTTGAACTGCCCTGGGATTCGCCATGGACATGGTATTTGACACTTCTGGGAGTGGACTTTGTATACTACTGCTTTCATCGCATAAGCCATGGTAAGATTTCACAAGCTTTTTGTGTTTTAAAATACAAAATATAGTAATTGTCTATTAATAAATTGAGGTATTTCTTTTTGTTTCTATATTTACTTTGCTCTAAGCATATATAGCTGCTCTTCTTCCCAAGTGTTAGCAAAGACACACTTTTACTTTGAGCACAGAAAACAGTTTGGGCATCATAGCCTGTATAATAAACTTTATTTTGAAAGGAAGGAGTATCATTTTGAAAGCAGTACCTCAGAGAAGGTGAAGTATCAGGAAAAAAGGTAGTAAGTACATAAAAATTAAAACAGAGAACAGTCAGAAGCAAAGTGGCTAAATAATGGAGCCCTTGTAAATCATGCCAGTTGTTTCTGTACATGTACATTGTGATGATGTAATAGTATTGATCTCTATGTATCTGCCTTGTTACGTATTTCTCTTCTGTAGTGACACCATACGTTTGCTCTAGCCTTTTATACCCTATCTTGAAATGAAGTAACATTTTCTGTCAGTCTTAATTGTGAGCCTGATGGATCTAAAGTCCATAACAATGAAATAAGAATCTTTTTATTGTTTGAGAAACTTTGGACTGAGCTTCTTAAAGTTGAGCACCCACTGCTCAGAGAAGCTGTGGAATCTAGTAATGATACTTCATGTAATGTGCTTTCAGAAAGGGAAAATGCTTTGATTCCAGTAGGTCAGTGGAATATATGAAGTAGGTGAGAAAGGAGCCTCAGCTGCTGCGAGGAGTGGGAGGGAGGAAGAGTCCCTCCCAGGTGGAGATGGCAGGCAGGCGTGAGAACAATGCAGGGTGGGTGTAGGGGGACAACAATAGTGGGGGGAACAGGTTGGGAGGCAAGGAAGCAGGGGGAGCTGGAACAATGCATCGGGGGGACATCACGGCCAGGAGCTGGGAGCCTTGCGTGGGTGTATGAGAGACTGGGAATATGCTTGACAAACAATGACATTAACAGTGTTGGCAGGGCTACAGCCTCAGGCTGAGAACTGGAATAGAGCAGGAGGCTATTCCTGCATTTTAAAATAAAAATAATTGCCTTTGAGTGTTAGAAAATCACTAGCTTGGCTGTACCTTCACTGGGGTCAGTGGTAAAATTCCCACCGGCAGACAAGGGAACAGGGTCATCTCTGGACTCTCTAAAGCAATTGGATGTTCTTGCAGCAACTTTGTGTTTACTCTTCTCTGGTTTTCTGTGTTCTGAGGGGATTGCACACTTTGCAGTGAATCTCAGTGGGTTTTAGAATTAAAATACAAACCAATTCTATATGTAACGGAGTTGAGGAAACTGTAAGAAAATGCTGTTCTTCTCTTAGGAAGGTCGGTGCTGAGCTGTTCTATAAATGTCAATTTACTCTTCTTCAGAAAAGTATTGTTTGCTGTTAGATCCCTGCTACTTAGAAGGAAACTGATACAACATTTTAGAAAATCACTCTAAATGGAGATTTTAGTTTAACACTCGTTTCTCTGGTCAAACAATCTGTAGCACAGCAACACAGCTGCAAAAGTCAGCTGCATTGGAAGTTGCTGAGGAAATTTAAGTGTAGGAGGTGGTTTTAAAAAGTCCTGAAAAATACCTTTGCATGTTGAGAAGTAAGGGCACTGGATGGAAAAACCTCTGGTACAAGCAGACAAAATACACCTTTGCGCTAGAAAAGGGCCTGGTGATTCAGGCTTGGATCCTAGAGCAAAGCTAAAAATTAATAGCACATGTATATTCCAGGAAATTAAACTGTGTGGGGATGTAAATAATAGCAGTAATTTTTTCAAACTGAAAAAACTAAAGTTAAGATGTTTTTCTGTTCTTTCCTAATAATTGATATAATTTTGAAACAAAGAATTATCATCGTCGTCATGATCTAGCTTTTCCTAGGTGAAAACAATAATTTGGTAACTCGCTCCCCTGGCATTTTTACTACCTTATTTCATGTTGTTCATGCAATAATTGGATTTTTCATTCTACTATTTCATAAACAGTCTGAACTATTACAGACTTTAAAGTTTTTTCTGAAGAAACTCTGCTATGTAATATTAAACTTTTCTCCAGGATTTGGGGAGATATTTTTTTCCTCTTCAATCTCTGTGTGTAATAGCTATTATCATAAACTGAAGTTCTACAGCAACAAAAGGAAGTATTTTTAGGTGTGATCTCATTTTGCAAAGGATAGAGTTATTCTAAGTATGTGCTTGTATTTTCCATTGTTTGCAGTAGCCACTAAAAGGTTAGAAAATAAAATGTTTCAGCACTTATTCCAGCATTCTTCTGGGTCTGATCCAAAAGCCATGGCAGTCAATGGGAGTACTTAGCCACTGCTCTTTTTTGTGGCATTTTAATGAATTTATAACTCAGTGTAACTTTTCCCCTTGCTTCAGTAAAAACCCCCATTTTTAGGCTATACTACTAAAAAAAGTAAGCCATAAAGTCACAGGTTTTATTTTAAACATTCTTTTAGGGAAGGATATGTGTGGGTTTGAAGGATTTTTACCAGGTATTTTGATCTAGCATATATGGATTACTCCTCAAGTTTCCTCTCCAGGTGCACAGTCCTTGCAGAGTTATTCCTGCTAGTAAGGGGGATTTGGTGGTCCCAGAGCCGTGCAGAGTCCCAGCCGTGGTGCAGCACACCCTTCGCTGTGCCCTGGCCTCGCAGATACTCCTGTTGCAGACAAATGACAACCGCAGTAAGGAATTTGGAGGCTCTGTAAACTAATTTCTTCAGCAGCCACACCTTTTAATCAAGGGAGGAAATCTAGAGAATTCCAGATCCATGCAAAAACAAGTAAGATGGCGCTGGTGTGGAGCCCAGGTCCCCACTGTGGGGCAGTGGGGTGTCTCGTGGCTGGTTTTTGTGTGGAGGGTTCTGCTGGCTCTAGGGGCACCCCTGGCCTGAGCAGGTCCCTTGGCAGCAGTTGTGTGCTCAACCCTCTGCCCCAGTGGGGAATAGTGGAGAGATTTAAAGCTCTGGCCCTCTGTAAGGGAACAGGTTTTAATCCATGTTTCCTGAGTGATCACGTCCTGCAGAACAGAGTGGGTTTCTGTCAGCCAGGGGACACTCCTCTCTTCCCTCAGGCCCTGGAAGAACCTGTCCAAGTCTGGCAGCCAGCGGGTTTAGAGAGAAAGCCTATCGGCAGCTTCCAACACCTCTTCTTTTGTTCTCCTTTACTGCTGGGGAATTTCCATTGCTTCAGTGTCCCTCCCCTTAGACAACCTGGGAGAAGCAAGTTTCCTTCAGCAGGGCCAACCCCCACAGCAGCTGCATTGTTCTCCCTGGGCCCCAGTGGCCGGTGTCAGCCGACCGCCCCATTGTCCGCTGGTGGCTTCCACCGCCCTGCGGGATACGTGACAGGGTCCCTGTCAGCGAAAGGCTGAGCCAATATGAACTGATGGTTCGAGTTACATCAGAGGTCATAAAATAGACCTCAACTGATGAGTATATTCTCAGAAGATTCCCCAGATGCTACATAAAATTTTGAGTTAATGGTGTGTTTCTTAGTAATTCTGAGTTTATTTATGGTGGATGAGGAGTGATCCTTCTGCACCAGGTGTATTCTAGAGCAGTAGACTCCAAGTTTCTCAGATTCTCCCACCACACACGACTGACCTTTTGGCCAAGGCCAGCTTCTGAAGGGTCAGAGAAAAAAGAAAGAAACCCCCAAACTCACTTCAGCATTGTCTTTCAAAAGACCATGCCTCAGACTGTGGCAGAGTGTCTCAACTGAGGATGTTGAGGATTTTTTCTAAGATTTGCAATAATTGGAAGTTTTATGAACTTTTCATTTCCTGCTTTATAAAATTCCTTTAAAAAGGGAGTTTCGTTTAGCCATGATTTACATTGTTTTTGCCTCTTCTCCCAGTGAGCATCTTTTGTTAGTTTCTTCAGCAGCAGAGCTCGCTTCATGAGCTTCTGTCTGCTCTTTCCTACACAATGCTGTAATTCACAGCTCACTCAGTCCTGAAAAAAATATTGTGCATGAAGGCTGTGCATAACATCACTGAAACCGTCCATGTCAAAAAACAAGGTTATGGTGCATTTCTTTTTTAACCATTCAGCTCAGTTCAGCAGTCATAGGGGTCAGCTTAGCCATAGAGCAGGATATAAGCCAGACTTGCTAGCAGTGAATCTTTGGGGTATGTGAAGGCTTGCGAGAGAACAGGCAGAATTTTCTGAGTCAGCAGGTAACAGACAGGTAACTCATTACTTTATAAAGAACCTGGGTGGATACATTGGGACAGGTGTCAAGATTCATGCCATTAAAATGACTGGAATGTGCAACAGTAAAACCCAGTCCTGTTCTTTCTGATAATTGTGTATGTATTGTGTAATAATAATCCTAATATGTTACCACTTTGGACACCAGTGCAATACTGTCTCTACTGTTGCATGAGGAGATGAGCTTAAACTTGTTAGAAGAGAAGACAGCAGGGCTCAGTGTCTCTTCACCATCTATATTTTTGTGATCATTTTTGGAGCGTATATTGAAATCATATGATTGTACTATCTTTATTTATCTGACCTGTTCCTACCTTTGACATGCTGCTTTCATCTGCATTTTATAATGTACTTGTCTGAACTCAGTATACTAGAATGGACTTGTTAAGTAAATTTTATGTTAACAATTGATAGTATATGGAAATAATTTCAGGTTTAAAGTGTTTCAGATTTATGGGAAATTCATTATAATAAGGTGATGTCTGACTTTTGTTATTAGGAACATGATCAGAGACACAAGGTTTTCTTTACAGGAAAAGCTGTATTCCCCTAGAAATACAGTAAATTGCAATGTTCTTTTATATGCCAAGGGGGCAGGGGGAGAGGGTTGGATGGTGTGGGTTTTTTTAGGTTTGTTCTTGCTTGTGGGAAAATGTCATTGTCTACGTGACTAGAAATTCAGTACCATATTGATTATCCAGCATGAAACAAATTTAATTTCACCCCAGTGAAAGATAGAAAATGTTGGGAACTGTCAAGTGACTGGATGAGGCTCTGCTCTTTTTCTTGTCACAGCTTGTGTTGATTGCAAAGGGAATTGATACCCAGCAATTAAGATAAAAATATTCTCTTGTGAATTTAACAGAAAACATTTTTTGCCATTCTGAGTTGGTTTTTTTCTTATTTTTTAAAGGGTTGAGAGAGCAGGATATTAAAATGCTGTCTTTACTTGCCTTCCAAAAATAGCAAAAGCAATAGCTTTGTCATATTTTCTGTTTCATCTTCTGATTCATTCTAGTCTAATACCTGCAGACAACATAACATGAATTGAAAATAAATAGATGGTTCATGTGATTATGGCTCATTCCAAGTTGTCTGGAAATAAACTAGATAATTTATTATTTCTGTATGCTTTTTTAATAACTGTATCTTTTACCTTTATCTTTCTAGCAGTGAGGTGCTCCTTTACTATGTGTCTTTTAATTTTCTGAGTGCACACTGCATTTGTAGAAGACCAAAGTCAATCTTAACAAACCAAGATGTTGCTGTTCCTTCTCATATTTAAATGTATATTTTGTTGACAAAATTCACCTGAAAACTACCTTGGCTGCAATGAAGCTTCCTGATACGGAATGTCTAGGATCCCATAAAATTATAGGAGCCTGCTTGTATTGTTTTCAGTTTGTTATTGTTCATAATAAGTTCCTGTTGTTTGAAAGACTGATTTCTTGTATACTGGCAAGAATAATGTCCTGATATGAGGTGAGGTTGACTCATTTGGTCTGTTAATTTTATTGTGGCACATGCAAATAGCACAAGCCCCTTCCTGTTTTACTTTAGATGTGGTGAGACAATAATTGACTTTCTGAAAAATCTTCCTAACCTGAAGAGCTCAGAAGATGGAAATAAGAGGGAATCCACTTGAGAGTTTTCACTTAATTTTAATTTCTGAATATCCAAAAGACATTTACGGGTGAATGGATTTTCTAAATATGTGAAATGTCAGAGGTAATTAAGAATGATGGTAATAACAAACCCAGCAAGAGGCTGGAGGTCAGACATTGATTGGCTGTGGATTTTTGGCTCTTTAGAACTGCTTTAGGATGTGCTCTGGCATGGGAACACAATGTAGGGGAAGGTAAGACATGCCTCATTGCTATAGGTGAGGAATTATACTCCATGGTCTGGGGGTTCAACACTCTATGTGTCATTCTTGTGGGTTTTCTGTAAATATCTGGTAATTGCTTTTCTTTCCAGAGGATGCTGGGAGAGACAGATCTCTGACTGCTGTGAATTAGTCCTTGATATGAGTATAAAAGCAATCTTTTTTTATTTTTAATTTCTATGATGCCAGAGTCAATGTATCTTTTAAATATCACGAAATACATATTCATGAAAGTGTGAGCTGACACTGTTGTGACACAATTGTTATGCCAAAATTCAGGTGGTGATTCCATCTTCTTTCAGCATTGTTTATCTTTTCTCAAGCTCCCACCATGAACAAATCTGGCATACTTCCCAGTACAAAATGAAAAAAAAATCAAAACTATTCCTCCATTTTCCTTGTTTGTCATCTTATGGTTGGGAAAGTAGCCACCACAAGGTTAATGCTCCTTTTAAGTATTACTTATTATCTTTCTTTGAGGACTGACATAACACATTGGCATTCTTGATGCTCTCTATATAGACATGCATTAGTTAGAGATACCTATGAGTGTCTGGAGGGTGGAATTTCATTTTTTTTTCCTACCTGCAGTGCCTGGATTTTGCCTGAGTGCTCAGATTAGGGGGAAAAGCTCTGGATCTGCTTGCACAAAAGCAAATTTGCAATCTGCTTATTCAGTAAAACATTAGAAAATGTGAGGAAGTGGGAGAAGAAAGTTTTTTATAAATTAGCATGTGTTGACCATTCAAAAAGTCACCTGTCTTTGCACATTTATATCCTTGGCTAGTGCTGCCCTCTAGTCTGCACCTGCATTTGAAACGGGGGAGAAAATAATCCGTTTTAAGTCTGAGTGGAGACACAAGTATGAAAACATCCAACTCACTGCACAGAAACAGCTCATTTGACATACTCCTGTGAGTGTGCTGCTGAGAACCAATTAAATGGTGCATAACACTTGTATTTTTTAAGGTGTTATAAAACATAAAGTAAAATGAGAATTATCAAAGTGTGGAAGAGGAGAAACTAGTTCATTTTTGATGGTTTGAAGATTTTATTTTTATGGAGTTTTACCTGAAAAAGACCCACTTTTTAAATAGTTCTGTTTTACACTGTTTGGCTTCCTAAATGTTACAGAACCACCTTTAATCAGGTGACTTTGTAAGCTGAAGATAGAGAACTGTATGTTTGGAAGTTCTGCTACTTGAGGAAAGCAATTCAGCTATGTCTGTCTGTTTTGGGTTTTTTTGAATATGTATCTTTTGAATATGTATCTTATGCTAGAAACTTGTATTTTGAGTAAGTGAAAACCCATGTGAGACTATATATTCCTGTTTCCCTTGATGTAATTTTAAGCCATGTTGCTTACTTCAGCTGAAGGCTTCTTACTAAATTAGAAATGTAAAAATGGTCACTAATACCTGTTTCCTGAAAAAGTTGCACAAAAATCACTTAATCTAGGCTCACTTTAAATACTTTTTTTTTTTTTCCCAAAATCAACTGTGGTGACTTTGGAGATGCCGCCTCAGTTTGTGATACAGCAACTTTACACACTCTCTTGGTAAAGGGCTTTGTCTGGACTGGTGGTATGTTTAAAGACGGGCAAGGTTCATTTTTTTTGTCACTTCCATCTTTTACCAATCTGTTGAAATCAGCAAAGCAGCAATAAATAGTACCAAATGCAACAACTGGTTTTAATCTGTGATATGAAACTGTGATTGTAAGGAATTAGATTTAGAGTAAAAGCACACACCATATAATTCATCAAACAGCAGCAGTGGTAACTACTTTTTGTCACTAAGTTTTAAAGTAGAAGCAGAGGCCTAGAGAAATAAAAGTCATTGTTAAAACAGATGGCCCATTGAGATGCTTGTGCTTTCTCAATTACAAAAAGTTATTTTTCTCCTCCTGTGCTAGTAAAAATTTCTTGATTGTTATTGCTCTGTTTGTCAGTCTGTATAGTTTTAGCATGGAGAAAAAGTGAACAGAATTCTCTTCACACCCATACTCTGAAGCAGCACTTATAGCTAACACACACTGTGAAGACCTATGGTACTTTGCCATTTCAAACAGCTCTTTTGAAATTTCTTTCCAAACTGTGTAGAATTGAGCTTTGGAGCCCCTTGACAGTTTGTCTACAAGGAAAGTTACAAGGTGTTTGCTGTGGCATGTATGTGATTTTGTGGCTGGGGAATGCAGAGTGGGGACATGGACCCAGCTCTCCTCCTGGGGAGATGCGCAGCTCTGAATGTCTTGGACTCACACTTCTGCTTCTTAGCAGGACATTGCTAAAATATCCCATTTCTGCAGTGTTGGCATCAAGGACATGTCAGAAATATAATAGAACAGTTTAGGTTGGAAGGGACTTCCAAAGGTCATCTAGTCCAAGCCCCCTGCAATGAGCAGGGACACCTTCAACTAGATCAGATTGGTCAAAGCCCTGTCCAGCCTGACCTTGAATGTTTCCAGGGATGGCATTTGCACGACCTCTCTCAGCAACCTGTTTCATTATTTTACCAATCTTACTGTAAAACATTTAATTCTTATATTTAAATCAACCCTTTAAAATCATTCCCTCTTGTCCTATCACTACAGGCCCTATCATTGCTATTTCCATTTCTTCTATACTCTTCCTGCAATTTGTTCTGTAATTTAAATTCAGTTTTCCAGTGTATATCAATGAATATGTGTGTTGTATGCATGCATACATAGAAATTTTTTTATTGTATTTGTTATCAGGCCATGTGACTGTACTAGCTAAAATTAAAAAAAGAACAAAAAGAGGAAAAAGCTTGTCCATTTCTAATTGCACCCTCAGTTTTACTGACTGATGTGCATGCCTCCTTGCAAAGAATACTGCACAATTAATTTCAAATTTGGAAAGGGTGATTTTTTTTTCCCCCTACGTATAAGAAATCTAGAATTACTTTTTTAATGCAAAAGAAAGTTCATTCCACCCCAAACCCCTAAAGACAAGCTGTTCCTTTTAGGGTACTACTCCGATTTCCAGAAGCTGGATGTCTGTAATAGTTTTTCTTGCTTGCTAAAAATCTAGTGAGGCCATTGCCATTTAAAATGCTTAATTTTACATTTCAAGATGGGCAGTTAACATTTAAAGTGTGTTTAGAGCAGACAAAATGTTATTGTATCTGGACAATGTTCTTTGCATGTAAGTTTCCATCAGTGCATCTTTATTGCCTTAATTAAAGTATTTAAACTGCCAAAACTACTTTTTAAGTGTAGGGAGGGCAATCTTTTCCATATCACATTCTATCTAAATTGATTGCATGCTGGTAGAAGATGTAAATTAATAAAAATTACTAACCAGAATTTTTTTTTTTCTTTTTGTAATAGCTAAAATTGTCAGTAAATCCTATTTTGGTATAACTTTTCTTCTTTTTCCAACCAAAGATACCTAAGTAACCTACAGTATTTCTCAATAATCACTGAATGTCAAATCTGAATAAATTCATCAATGCTACTTAAAAGTAAAAATAATTTTTTAATCTAGATGAAGACATGCTCTAAATAAAACATGAACATCCTGTTGCAAGGACATACCTGCAATGTTCTCATGTACAAGGCTCTATGAAAGGCTGGTATCCTAAATGGGAGTCAGTCAGCTGTTTCATGGTCTTCATAGTTGGATTACATTAAGTACTCGGGTTTGAGCACTAGATGTTGGCCTATTGGCTACATATTTTGGAGACTACATGCAAACAGAAAATTTCTTCATGTTCCTGGGAAACAAAAATTGTGACTAATCAAATCATATTGGTATATATGTGTGAGGAAGTGCAAGGTTTTCTAAGGTCCAGGAGAAGGATTCTTGATTCTATCTAGGTATTAATTTTCCAGAAATTCTTACACTTTTCTTCTGAAAAAACTGTGACCGAGCTCAGTCCTGATGAGTACATCGTGCAGACTGTCAGTAAAATGGTGTGGATATTGCTTTGGGCAGAGCAGTGCAACCTGAACATGTGACCTTTTAAAACATGGGTAAGATTTTCCCTTGCTACTGTTAACTTTAATAAAATTAGAAGAATTCCTTTCTATTTAATGAGCATATATCATAAATATCACTGTCGCTCTAAGCATACCTTGCAATTTTATTTTTGTAAGTTCAGGAGTGGCAAAGCTATTACTGAGAATAAAAAGGAAAGTGCAGACTCTCAGCCTGTAATAACACTATGGTATGTGGCATGTTTTCACAAGGAGTCATTTCAGAAATCAATGACATCATGTCCATGCCTTCCATCACCTGGAAACTGGCCTATGAAATTGAGACAAAAAGGTAGGATTTTATTGATTGTACAGCACAGTGGTGTAAGGAAAGTATATGCCTTATATATGCATCATGTATTTTACATCCTCTGTGCTTTCTTTATTTTCTTTTAAATTTTCATCACTGTTAACACATATCGATGCTGAGATCCTAGAAAGTTTGTAGTTATAAAAATAAAATCTTATTTTTTTTTTAAGATGAGGTAGCCTATACTTTGCTGCTGAAGTAAAAATAAAAGGAGTTCTTCACCCAAGACTGTCTTTTAATGTACTTCTGACTGGAGATTAAGAAATACAAAAAAACCCACCCCAAAACTAAAAAAACCCAAACAAACAAACAAAAAAACCCCACAAACAAACAAAACCCCAAACCCCCTCAAAACAAACAAACAAACAAAAACCAAACCAAACAAACAAAAAAACAAAAAAAACCCCAACTGTTCCTGAACTGGTTTTTGAAGCGAGGCAGGAACGAGCAAAACTGTCAAAGCCAATGCTGAGGTCTTTTGCCCTATTTGCAGCTTTGCTATTCTTTTCATAGCTCCTCTCCACTCATCTAAATATGATTTTTTTTTTTAAATTATGTTGTTTTGGTACTTAAACATATATTTTTTTGTTGATTTAAAGTTGAAAAATAAATCTAAATATACTAGGAGAAATGCAGAGTATGGAAGCTTGTTATGTCATTAGCAGCTTCCCATGGACCAGATGGTTAAAATGAATTTGAGTCATGAACACTTTCAGCATTCCTATGGGATACATGACAGCATGCAAAGTGCCCACAGTGCACATATAAAACAAATTAATACTAAATGATAGAATGTTAAGAGCCTTAATATTAATTTTTATTCTTTTGTCTTTAAATATGGGCATGATTTTTAAATTAACCTCTCTTGTAAAAGCACTTCAACTTCGTCAAGCAGAGTTAAGTTGGAGAGTGTGAAGCTGGTTCAAAGAAAAGAACTGCATGCAACCTCACATAATCAAATGGCTTCAAAAAAACTCTTTGCACAGTTTTAAGTTTTTTCTTTCTTGTCTAAAATTTGTTACTAAGCATTTTCAGATTAGATACCAAGAGATGTGGAAAATTTAAAGTCAACAGTAGCTTTAAATTACTGAACAGTAAGGAAAATTAAACTTGTAGTTAGATTCAGAAATTATTGACATTTTCTTTTGCTCAATATGTATCTTTGGTAATAACAATTAAGTCTCTGAGTACTTTTTTTCATAGTTAAACTGCAAAGTGTTTTGCAGTGGAGATGAGTGTCATTATTCCCCTCTGTAAAACAGGGGAAGGACAGAACAGGCAGATGGTAAGACTTCCCCAGCACAGAGGTAGAGCAAGGGGCAAACTTGGGGATTAGTTCCTTAGGCTGGTACCTTCAGTCCAAAGGCAGTGCTTCCATTACAACAGTTCTGCAAGTGAAGGTTTTTTTAAGTGAATGATGTTTCCTGTTTTGTGACTATCTGGAGTTTAATTGGCATAAGTTTTGCTATATAGTTGATTGACAAATCAAAATGTATTCTTCCTTGTGATTTGAGTAGTTTCTTCTGAAAGCATGTAATATATATATGTGTGTATATATATATATATACACATAAAGCCTGTTTAAAGGTGTTGGATATTTTGCAGGCATTGCAGATGTGACTGTGTAATTAATTCAATTGCATATGTATGCTCCCTGTGACCACAGAAGTACATATTCACAGAATAAAAACCACAGTCAAAGGAATCTAGACTGCTTATTTTTATACTTACTGATATCCCAGGGAAAAGGTAGAAAGCAGTTTATAAAACCTGGACAAAAGAAGGATGTAACTTTTTTTTGGTACTCCCTTGGGCTGAATCTCAGCTGAAATAACGGACAGTTTTTGGACTTACTGAAGGAAATGATGAGTGAAGATAAATATCCAGATGTTTGCTGGCCAGATGTGTAAGGTTACATTTTGGAAAGCATGAATGCTCTACCTGTGTCTTCTGAGAAGGAAGTTGTAAATAGTAAACATGCTAGATTTTTATTTCTACAGTTTGGGAGACAAGAGGGGGTTCAGAGTAAAACTTTGTTTTGCCTTCAATTCAGTATTTTAAGAACAGATGCAGCTTGAACATGCAGATTTGCACAGCATGCAAGTGGGATTTTTT
Source organism: Scytalopus superciliaris (assembly GCA_013400415.1). Classification (NCBI taxonomy): domain Eukaryota; kingdom Metazoa; phylum Chordata; class Aves; order Passeriformes; family Rhinocryptidae; genus Scytalopus; species Scytalopus superciliaris. Next base: position 259,150 of record VXBX01001683.1, read on the forward strand.
TTAATGGCCGTTATGTCTGCATGGCTAACTTAGCACCCTTTGTGCATTGTTTTTAGTTCAGGGGAGATGCAGCTTATGGAACTGTCTTAATTTTCCAGCAGTAGGAAATAGGTGTGTCAAGTCATTGAAAGTTTCCTATTTTCTGTTGCCGTGTTTCAAATTGCTTATTTAAGACAACAAAAAATTGAAACCTTGACTTTTCCCCCTCTTCCCCCCACCTACGCTATGTCTCTCCCTTCCCACCTAACATACAGATCTGCTTCTTTTCAAATAAATAGTTGGAAACGGCTGCCTGCTCTTACAACAGCACAGCTCATCTCAGCTTGTGGCTTGCTCTCAAACTTGGGAAGAGGAAAGAAAAGTCTTGTTAAAGTCAAGTAAATAACCTAGCTGCTAGGCAGTAGGAAAAATATTGGATTTGATTGTGTATTATTCCCATATGGGTGAGATATATTTAAAATTGAAAAGGAAACCAGCTCTCCTTAAAACTTAAAGTGACAGATTTTCAAAAATTGGCAGCCAATTTTCGCCTATAATTGTACTTAATGTGAAAGGGATTTTCCTCTGCTGATGAGGGATAACAGGATCTTGCCACCATCCTAGCAGTCAGGCAGAGGAGGCCCTTTCCAGACATAGATGTTGCTGGCCAGATCTTTCTCTCCTTCCTTGGGCTAAAGATCTCCCATGGCCTGCAGGGCCCTGGGGAGGCAGGTGAGGGCTGGAGCTTGCTCCAGTGCATGGGAGGTGATGAACTCATTTATGTGAACTCCCCACTCCTTTAGCAGCTCCAAAACAAGCATGTCAAGAGTGAAACCTTTTTTAAAAAATAAAACTCCAAAAAGAAAAACCCACTGCAGAAACCAAACTCAGCTTTTAAACAGGATTATCTTTATCCTGGGCAGCCAGTGTTGCAACATGTCGCAGCATATTCTAGCACTGCAAGCTCCTGTAAATGACATTGCGTGTAATTTAAAATGCAAACTGCCTTGAACAGTTTTTGTTTATGTGCTTATGTAGGCTAATGTATTCCCATTCTGCCCCTGTGTAAACATTAGAAAATATAATAGCCATGTAGTTAGAGAAGTTCAGCCTTTTCCTCTGTAGAAAAAATAAAGAGCTTTCAGAAACCTTGTCTCAGTGACACAGGCTGTCAACACCAAATTTCTTCAATGGCTCTACTCATTTCTTCTCAGTCATGTATGTGAAAAAATAGGCTCTGGAGCATGACCTGAGGATGGCCAGTGCAAGGATGTAGAAATTGATTGTCCCAATTGCCATGTGTTGTGCAAAACATGATGCTTGTAAGCATCATGTGCTCAGGACTAGGAAAGACGTTAAAAGGTGCAAAGAAAGTGTGGAAGTATCATCAGATGGAATACTTACTGTCTCGAGTCTTTGCATATAGAGAGGGGAGGGGGAGCCATTCAGAAGGGAGAACAAGGAAGAAGGATGAAGAGTGACCATGAAGAAAAAGCAACTGTAGAAGTAAAGAGAGAACAAATTGCTGGGTAAAAACCCTTCACCTAAAGGTTGAGTAACCAGGTGGCCATTGGAAGCTGCCCTAGCCCATCACTGCAGTTATGATGGCAACATAATTCTCAGGGAACACAGGGGTTCTGGATTCCAGCACCCACTTGTGGCTGTAGTTTCCTTATGTGGGTGGGAGGATAGGAGAGTGGACTGACAAAACACATAGTTCAGATTTGCTAGTTAAAGTAGTTATTTCTCAAGCATGTTATAGTGGTTTTCTGCATGTGTTGTCAGGTCTTGCAATATTACCCTGTCTCAAGAATTTTTTTTGTGCTGTTAGTTTTGAAATAATTCTGAGATTATTTTTCCTTGGCTTTGATTTTTGTGCCTGTATGATACACTTTTTTTTCCCTGCTTCTTGGAGGATTGAAGTAATTTTTATAATAGTGGAAAGGGTCTAGACTATAGCAGATGAAGCCCTGAGAGAAATTTTAGATATAACAACAATAACTGTATAGAAGGAGAATGCTGGGACAGGCAAAGTGGGGTACATTGTGACAGGAAAATGCTATGGGCCTGTCTGTGTGAGTGGGACATGGAGTGGGCTGGATGATGGGGAGAACGTGGGGGAGAGCTGGATGGAGCAGCAGAATGTAACAGAAAGCAGTAGGCATTGGGGTGGTATGGAGGAATATACTCCGTCAGGATAAGTTTAGGAGGAGTGAGGAAATTTATGGTGGATAGATTTATGGGTACTGCATGTCAAAGTCGAGGGATAAATCCCTGTCCTACAGAAGTTGTTAGACAGCCTGATGTTAATTTAAAAATGAGAATTTGCACCAAAAATTAAGGACAGTCCTCTTTTTGTATTAGGCACTAAGAAATACTGTAATTTTTTTTATACAGCTAAGATGCAATTTTGCCATAAAGTTAGGTAGCCCTGTTTGGCCCTTTGAAAATACTCTAGTCACTTCCTGATTAGATACGCTTCAAAAGTTTATAATTGTCAAGAAAATACAAGGATTTTTCAGTGTGCAGAACTTGCAATAGCGATTTTTAGTGTATGAGTTGGGTAAAATTGCCCTTTACACTGTTATAAAGGAAAAGACAATGGCAAGTGCTAAAAGACTATACTTTTGTGTATACTATGTATATTATTCATGTATATTTTTTACCTCTTTGGAGAGAGCTAAGATTTTTCATTTGCTTATGTTCAATGAAAAACTGAATATTTTTTAGTTACATACAGATTTATATCTATTAGTCAAGTAATACAAGCATCCCTTGAGATGTGGGCTACTGAGTGTTAATATAATTGCTGAAAAGTTTCACACATTTTTTTTTTAGTTGGGAATAATACCCAATGTATAGTGGATTTTTGTGTGAGGTGATAGCACATTTTACATATTAATCAAAATAATTCACAGAGCTTACTTCATCTTCCACTTTAGTAAGATATGGTTACTACACAAATAACTTTGGGACAGGAAGTAAGAATAATACTGTAATTAACTGAAATTGCAGGGGAACTTAGGTAGTCAGAATGTAATTATGCAAGGCAGAACTCAGTCAGGAAACTGGATTAACTTTCCTGTTCTTTTGAAAAATGCCAGATGATTGCTAATATTTATAAACGGTTTTTACACATCAACTGAGTGATGATGCCTGTGACAAAGGAGCTGCCTTTAAAATTATGCTAAGCAGTTGGTTCCTCTCTGACTCAGTGATAAAGATGCTTCCTCCAGAAGCAGCTGTTAAATTTCCTTCTTGCAAGACAGATTTCCTTAATGGTGTCACATCCTAAGACCAGCCCAGTCTCTATTAGTTTGTCAGAACTGTTTTGATTGCAGGCTATCCAAAGTAAAGTCAAATTGAAAATGACTCGAGTAAAACTGTTTTATTTTAGGGGGAAAAGAAAATCCAGAAGTGCATATGTTATGTCTATGTTTTGTCAGACACTGAAGTAGAAATGTTCAGTGTGGCAGATATGGCCTCAATAGTGAAATGCACCGTTATCTCTAACTTCCAAAGGATTACCAGTCTCCTGCTTACTTCAGTAGAAATCTTTGATATAACCTGTATCATTGCTGAAAGTGTTTGCCATGTGGTTCAGAAGTAGCACAAGAGATGTAAAATCAGAAATAAACTGTGCCAGAAGAAATAGAAAACAGGAGTAGCTACTAAGTATTGTTAATTAAAATCCAAATGCAGGGAATGGTATCTAGTTCATGAAGAAATTCACTTTATGTGTGCTTTGTTCCAAAGAGAGCATTGAACCGCTAATTGACATCGAAGTGTTGTAGCCCCCAAGTCAGACTCAGGTGAATGCTGTAATGGCAGCAGCTTTGACTGCTAAATATTAACATGGTCAAATTAGCCAGTGCAGTCCTACTGTATGCTGTTGATTCCCATATACACACCACAGCAACTTTAATTGTAAGCCTGATGTTATTCTCAAGGCCAGTCATGCATTTCACCTTTGATTATTTTATTTCTTTTCTTACTATTAATAAAATTGTGTTTGCAGTAGTTTTAAGGATTTGAAAATTAAATCAACTGCCATGTTAAAATCTGAAATAGGTTACAGTTTTTCACTGTTTTGAGACTGGTACTTACTTTAAAGTAAAAATTAATATTTTCCTTTGAAGTTTATATTTTATCCATAACTGAAAGTAACTCCATGAATTGTCTGTAACCCACTAGGTTGATACACTACATTTACAATATGGTGACCATTAAATATGTTATTTTGTAAAAGAGAGCATGATATTATACTGTTTACAGTTTAGTATAATAGAATACGGTAATCTGACACATAAATAATATTATTTGCATTGCAAATAAAAATTATTAATTCTACGCCTAATTTTACCACATTGACTGAGTCTACAGAGTAAAATCCCAATAAATCCTCTGCCCTCTTAATGATCTTGAGGGATTTGTTCTGCTCTTGGTGTGTATATTTTTAAGGAAGTAAGTTTTCAGCAAGCAGTATTGTTTATATTAGATACCTAGGGCCAGTCTCTCTGATCAGTGAGCATCCTGAACTCAGGGTCTGAGATGTGACAATTTTGTGCCTTGCTTTAAGTAAAGCTAGCCAAAAGGTTAGTTCTGCCCTGTTGGATTCCCACAGTGGTAAGCAGATCAGAAGGGAGATACAAAATGTTAATCCTTCATACTCACTAGAGTAAGTCTGGTATTACGAGTGGTATTTCTGAGGGAACTACTTGCCAAAACTGTAAAGAAAATGTTTTTTACAGGGACCCTTACTTTGTCTTGACATTTATGCAAGGACACAATTCACCATGAACCTTTTAGTCATCCTCTTTCTCCAGAGAATAGTAAAAGGGGCCTATTCATCCTGGTCTCTTGGCATTTTTGTGGAAAAATAATAGTTCAATGCACAGGCCCACTCCTCATCTGAAATATGAGTAAGCCCTGGAGGTGAAACAATCTGTGCCCACTGCATATTTCTACCAGGATGCAGGACCATTGCCATTGTTAATAAGGTTGAACCTAAACCCAGAATCCAGAAATGAAAGAAACGGATAAAAATACTTGTGAAAAATCTATACTTATGGAATAAATGTACCACATATCACGTTAGAAGGTACATGTTGCATAACTGTTGGTCATTACATTAGGTTTTAAAATTTTTATGCTTGGAAATGGCCCTCACTCATTTTGTAGTTGGGGAATATTCCTTTGGGAGCAATGGCAGGATGTTTTCTGTTAACCTCATTTAACTAGAAAAGGAAAAACTTTTTTAGCCAATTTTTCCTTTTTTTCCTTTTTTTTNCTGTAACTAGGTAATAAACTTGTATCTAAAAAAACACTTGCTAGAAAGTGCTGTTATCTGTTTAAAATTTACGGAAGCACTGTATTTTAATGCTACAATAACTAATCCTCAATTGTAGAGGAATTCCTCCGGAAGAACAAGTCATGACTGCAAGTGCCAAATAAATCTAGTGGTGTGACACGGATAGTAAAATTTCGTAACAATAGTAATTGGAGGGCTATGTTTTCAAAGCAGATTATGTTGATAGTACTACAGATGGCCTGGCTGTGTTTTATTTGGTGTGTAAGTGAGGTATAATGTTACTAAACTATTGAGGGTTGTCACCTATACAGGGTGACTCGCTGTATATGAGGTGAAGACTCAAAGTCATGTCTGGATTAAGTACTTAAAAGAAAACATAGTATCATGGCTATACCATGGTATATAAAAAATAAGATACATTAGATTGGTATCCCTGACTGCAGTGTTGTAACCCAAATGCATGACTATCAAAATAAAGCAAGACACTTTTGTAATGCTGTATAAGAAGAAAAAATACTAAAATTGAAGATGAGAAGCCAATGAGGAGAACCCTTTTCAAAATGAGGATAGTGTATAGAATTAATTTAAAAACTGAACTGCCACAGGAAGTCTCCAGTTGTATAGAAGAAAAGTTGCAACTCCACTACTACTGTAAATTGCAAGACTGCTTGCTTTTTTTCAGATTCAAAATTCCCTCCATGTATTTTGCTATTTTTTCTACCCTAAGGATTCTTAGATCTTTAGAAGTTAACACTTGTTTTCAGACAAGGTGTCTAAGTGCTTATATTTTTACTATACCCTTAAATAGAAGAGTATTAACTTATTTCTTTAGATAACTTAAAAAGACTTGCTGAAAGTTCTGAATACAAATCTGCAACAGGGTTTAATGCACTTACTTTATTACATACTTGCTTCTAAGTTTTGAGAAAAAAATATTCCATACCTCTTTTTCTGTTATAATTTTTTTTCCAGAGCATCTGGTAAAGATGCCCAGCTGACTCTAAAGGAAGCCCATTCCTCATTTCCACTATGGAAATATGACAGATTAAAGAATCAAAGTTTTCTTACAATTTCAGATTTCCAGTTAAATGGACAGTTCTGGCAATACAAGACATATTTTTTTATGAAATAAGAGTAATTACTTTTAGGAGTATAAGTGTTTTAGATGAGAAGTTTTTCATTGTTTTCATTTGATAACTGAATCAGAAACTTTAATTTTCTAGTTGACTGAAGCAATGTCATATTTTGTAGGAGCATGATTTGCAATGGTATGAATTGCATACAGGATGCACAAAATAAGATTATTTTTCATCTTTAAGATGCTGAAGAAATGAAGGCCTGGGTAATTCACTTTACACTTCGTTACTGAATATAGGTGACATAAGAAGCATAAATAAAAATAGTATCTCAGAAATAACTCATCATTTGGTTGCTGGAAGTATTAATTCTATAGCACAGCACAGGGAGTAATTACTGCAGTGAATGGTTATTTATCAGTCTTGGATATGGTGATGGCACTGACATTTTAGAAGAACAGGTGTAGAATTTTAATTTGGTTTAACAGAATGTATTTAATGTTCAATAATATAATAATTTTAAAATAGTAGCTATTCACTCTACAACAACTACCAAATCCTAGGTTTTAAAATTCTGGGTATCAAAATTAATTATCAAGGTACATAAGTCTATGAAAATAGCATCATTTTGAGAGGAGACTACATAAAGCTGATATTTAACCATGTCTATTTTGTCTGAGTGTGTTGGCAAGGATTCTGACTCATGTCTGTTTGAGAGCTGGGTATGTTAGGACGGTAGGGGAATAACTCTCCACTAGTTATGTGGATCAGTTGAAAAACCCTTCCATTGTTTGGAGTACCAATTGCTTTGGAAATTTGAAAATTAGGTGACCTGAGATAACAGTACAAACAGAGCCGACCCTGTGGTGGAGAAAGAAACACTCATGGCCAAGAGAGATGTTTCTAGTTTGCCTAAGTTAGTTGGACAAGAGACTGTGAACTGTTGCAAAGTAAGGACTGAGGAGTGCTGCTGCTGTTGCATGAGAAATGAGGGGGTCGTTTGAGTTGAAGCCTCCTTTACATGTAGAAAAGGTCAACAGAAATGTTACTGGGGATGTGCTGAGGCTGGCTTAGGAGGTAGGGCCTTTCCTCACTGCTCTGTAACTTGTAATGTACTTTACATCCAGATGTAGTGGAGGAAGTGTGGAAAAGTTATCTTTGCAGAAAGAAATGTTTTTGAACCTGTACATATTTAATAAATGGCTATTTTTATATGTCCCTGACATTATAAATATAAGGAATATTTTCTATTATAAAATGTTGAGACAAATAGAACCCTTTAGACAGTATGAGGAGTGAGGCCACTAGGGTGACAAAATTAATTGCTTCTTGAAAATACATCTTTGAAGTTGAGTCATAAAAAACAACTAGTAGTCAATATCCTGAAAAAGTGAGAGCATCCTTGTGATTGTCTGTGTATGTATGTTTGACTTGAGCATCAATTTCTGATATTTTTTTTAAAAATTTTGCACTTAAGGGAGAACTTTTTTTTCCCCTGAGAGACTGAAAAATGTTATCTCCTGCAGAATAACTGCCTTCCATACCAATTGCTCTCGTGGAATTAACTGCTGCTTATGGAGACGCTTTATCTAGCTATTTTATTTCTCATAGCCATTGAAAAACAGCTTATTGTAATCTCTAAGACTCTGAAAAAGAGGAATTAGTTTGTATTAAATTTACCTCCCCTGGTTTACAGTATGCAAAAGAACTAGTTGCCACTTAGATTGGGTAATTCTGCAAAGTCTGTGGTCTCCTAGAAAAGTCTTCACACTTGGTGACTGTTACCTTATATTGTTTTAAGCAAGAATTAGGCTATTCACCACGGAAACACAGAATGTGTGCCCCCTCTGAAAGCATCCTATGCTGGCTGCTATTTCATTGACTGTGGAAGAGTTTAACTGTGGGCTGCGAGAACGTACCTTAAAGCAACCTTCAAAATTTGTGTTGTGCAGAATCATGATGAAGTTTTTGGGAATGGTTTTAATTAATACAGGCTGACACATAATTGGTAATATTGTCTTCATAAGCTGATTCAAAAATGTATGGGTTTATAAAAACGTTGTATGTGTGAAATGGGTCAAAAGAGAGAAAAAATTATGGTTTTGTACAGCGTGAAAGTTCTTGTATGACTTCCAGGTTCTTCCTTGATAGCAACACATGCATTTATTTCTGAGTGAAAGACTTTTCCAATTGCTCAGTGTTCCGAATGAGTTTATTATGAAATATTAGGTACCATTAATGTCCTCCCTTTTTTTAGTGGCAGGTCAGTGTTAATTCAGCTAGTTTCCCTATTGTTAAAATTGTCCATCATGTGAAGAATTTGTTTCATTGATCTGTTCTTGCACTGGCCAAAAAAAAAAAACCAGAAGAANTTGATCTTTTCTTGCACTGGCCAAAAAAAAAAAAGCCAGAAGAAAAAAACCCAACAAACTCTAATTTAAGACAGGTTAACCCCCACATCTGTACATAGTAAATGGACATGGCAGGGACAAAATCTTCGTTCCTTCTGTCTTATTAAACTTTGGAAGCAGTAGTCTTTGGTTTAATAAAGGCTCTGTCCTCCAGCTGGAATTGTGAAAGGAAATGCTCCCACACAGAGCTGATTAAAACTAATGCTTCTTTTATGTGAACATGTTATACCTATCTCGATCTTATGGCACTTGATACAGTGAATACAGTCTACTAGTCATCAGTATTTTATAAAAGTGGACAGTTTAGTCTGTGATGTCTCAATACCCTGACATATTACAGACTTCTATTTATCATTTAAATAATTTGCACTGTATAGTCCTTGAGGTTTCTTTGTGTTGTTGATTTCTATACTCACTTTGAAACTTAATCTAAATTCCTTATGCCTTTTGCAGTAGATGACCAATAAATGATTCTTGCACATTGAGCACTTTAGAGTAAAGAATATTCCTCTTTTATTGGTAATTGTACAGCAGATTATTATGTGGTAAAAAAAAATCCATTCTTTTCCTAAGGCAGAAACCCAAGTTCCTGTCTGTTTTGCGGATGTTAAAAATCCCTTGACACTCAAAGAAGAAGAGTGGGAGTATTAACTCTCAGGAACCCTTGGCTGAATATTCATAAAAAGAGTCTTCCTCCTCCCAGCACAAGGGACTAAACTTGTTAGGAATGCTTACTGTGAAAGAAACACTTTATGTAATCTTAATAAATAAAATAAATTTAAGAGCATTTTCTGAAGCAGGAGGGGAGGATTAGAAACAAGTTCAACATTTTATTAAGAAATATACAGAGGAGGATAGATTATCTGAGGATTTGTCCAAGCTTCTAAGCATGAACTGCTTTGGGGAAAAATGACTGTAAAAATAATTTTCCCTACCTACTTTTAATATTTTCAAATATTTTTAATATTTGATAACTGCAATGGGAAAAAAAAAAAAAGTAATTTTTGTCTCTCTTCTGAATGATATATGCAATGAATAGCCAAACCACTTGCACTGCAAAGATTGTAAGATCCCTGGAAGTAGCTTTTAACATGGTAGCAAAGAATTTCTTAATTATTAGAAATGACAGTAGTTTTTCAGTCAGGGTGCCTACTCAACATAATGAAATAATATTAGTGACTGGCATATAAGAATAAAGGGTCTTGCACTGTAAATTCAGTATAATCAGAGCTTTTATTAGTCCACCTTGCAAACTTTTACAGATTTTGCAGATTTGCAGATTTTTCCAAATAAGTAAAGGTATAATCCCACCAGCTCCAAGAGTCGAGACTTTATAAATCTGAAGTGGTTCTTGGAGATGTGGGTTATCTTGGCTGACTCAGACCTGGCATGAGATGGGGCTACCGTGCCTATGGGAATTGCTGGCCGCCCTCGCTAGAGCCGAGGGCTTTGTGTGCGCTGGTTGTTAAGACAAACAGGGAAAGCGAGTGCCAAGAGAGACCGCCCTGCTGAGCTGTGGATAGATGTTATTATTTTTAAGAAGAAGCCCTCTGGTGATATAACAGGGCTGACCCTGTTAGCAGAGGCTTCATAAATCTTTCTCAAGTGAAAGTTCCTGGCTGTGCAGGTTGGAGGGCAGACAAAAGAATCAAAAGAGCCAGGATGTGAAGTCTCTGTACTGTACATGTGAGGGCTGCCTATGGGACTCTGCAATAATATAACAATAGCCAAGATTGCAAGGCACAGCTTCAGTTCACTGCCTGCTTTCAACTGCTTCTAATAACAGTTTTAATTTTAGATTCCTTGTGGCCTTCTGCATCTTAAAACTGTAATGATTCTTTACCAAGAAAAAAAGAAAGAAATACCATTGAGATCTCAGCTTAGAAAATTCTCTCATTTCTCCCTTAGTAATATAGTAATAATTAAATATGGTGATTAGAACAGAAAATACAAAAAGCTTTGGCTACAATATGAATTGGCTACAATATAAATATATCTGATTCACTTTGACTTTCTATATATTTGCTGTGCTGTGATGAAAAGATCTTTTATATAATGTATTACCTGTCAACCTACAGGTGACCTTTTTAATCTTGTTATCATCTGTTAATCATTTGAGTTAGATGCTTTGCAGTACAGGATCTTCTCAAAGCTGACTGAAGAAGCCTCATTGGAATATACTGATGACATGCCAATCTCACAGTCCAGAATGAAACTGAGAAACTTTCTTCGTGGTTAATACTTGCACCTGTTCAAACATGATATATGTCTATGGATTATACATCTCTTACTCTATCATACTGAAGCCATATATCTTGGTGTTTGCCAGCTGTGTACTGGTGACCCTGCAAATGGAATAAATACTTTTCAAGTCCAAAAATCACAAGACTTCAGCCATTTGAGCTAACTGGACTTACAGAAGCATTTAGGGGGTTTTGCATTGAATCAGGTATGACATTATCCCTAATTCTGGACTGTACCTGAAACTTTTCTTATCCCTCTGCACAGTTGTGCATAAACAGAAATTAGTTGTGTTGCCCTGGAATCCATACGCCTTGTGCAAGAAGAAAGGGAGGAGTGAAAGTATAATATTTAGACAAGTATGCAGGGCCAGCTTGAGAGCCATTTGAATTTAACAGAGAGACTGAGATTTTCTGCTTGGAGCTGGGACAGGAGCAGAATGTATGTTGGTAGAGTCTGTGTGCTGTAGTATTTCTAGGGCAAGTTCTCCTTTCTTTATTTGCTATTTTAATATTTCAGCATACTATCATTTCCCCAAGTGGAAAATTTACATGCGGTGAAACATTATGAAAACAAACGAGCAAGCCTTGATTAGCTTTGCAATTTACTTAAAATGTTGGCAAGAGCTTCGATTAAGAGTTTAAATTCACACTGGATTAATCAAAAAGAAATTAAAATCCTGTGAAAAGGCTGCTCAGAATTCCCTTACAGAAACCAGAATTGTCATCGAGAGCTAATTTTGTGTGTTTATATCAAGAACAGGAGAAAGGCAGGGAAAATAGAGTATAATGGGCAGCTGAAGTGTAAGCAATACATGTCTGTCAGCATACTCACAGAAAACAGGAAAAATGTACATGCTGTAGATCTGTGAGCTTGGAGCAATACTGGCCAGTGGAAGACCGTGCCTGAGCTGATTGACAGACAGAGTTACCACCCTTGTGGGTGTAGCCTTGTGAGGTGAGCTTGGAATGCATGAGAACAACTCTAGCAGCTGATAATGGGCGTACTTAATGTTACTCCACAGTAAAGCTGCCCAGACTTTATGTCTTTATATTACAACCTATGCTCTTTCTTTCAGTAGATCAGAAAATTCTTACTGTATGTGTTGGGGTTTTTAGGCTGTACATTAAACTTAACCAAATCCAGACTATATTGTTCTTCTTCTGACTCAGTTGTCGTTATCAGGAATGCAAGTTCTACATTGCAGTGCACTTTAATTACATACCAGGGAATAAATGGAAAAGTAATCTAGTAAATTCAAATTGGAAGAAAAAAAAAGGGAAAATAGGAAAAATTTGACAGAAAAATTCTCTGCATTAAAGATTTAACCAGTCACACGGTTTTACCCAATCTTTTACAGCTTAGAACACAGGAGAGATCTGATTTTTAGGTAGCATTTCAGGTAAAGAACTTCATTATTTCTTAAGTGAAGATGCAATTATTTATGCTAGTCATTGTTGGTGTTTTATTTTTGTGGCCATAGCTAAATTCACAGATATGCAGATCTGAAAATAATTTAGCCCAATAAGTCTCATTATAAATTCCCTGACGCTCAGGTGCTTTCAAGCCTGTATCATATTAAAAAAAAAAAAACAGTTTCTAGTGTTTGAACTTAATTATAGATTATTCAAATGGAAAATAAACCTCAGTCATTTCACTAGGAAGATGTTATTGTTGGGATAGGTAATCATTTACTTTTTAAGGGTGTCAGCCTTTAATGTGTTTGAAGCTGTTTTGTATTTTTGGCTGGTATTTCACAATTGTAACTGAATTTTAAATATGCCAAATGTGTGATTGTAGTGAACTCTGCACAGGCAATAGCGTATAACAATTAAGAGAAAATCAGGGTCCTACATATTGGCATGTATGTTGCTGCCATACTGGGAGATCTTTGTTTTATTGAGCTACAGACCTCTTGTATTATGGGGCATGTAATCAAGAAATTGTGTGCTAGTAACAACTGTTCTGTGTATCACATCATATTTCTTGTATTTCAGTTCCCAACAAGGGTAGAAGGTCCCTATGTTTTATTGTACTGAACTGTACCTGTTCAGTTCTCAAAGCCAGTTTCAGGGGAGTTGTGTTCCAATTCATAGTAATTGCAAAGACAAAAAAAAAGAAATCACTTCCTTCTGCCAAAGGGGAACAAAGCAAGGCATTGAACAGAAAAATCCATCAGTGTTCTCACTTCCTCAGTGTCTGTTGCCCTGCTATGGAATTGTGCAAAGTAAACTACATTCCTTTTAAGAAATATTCATGAGTAAACTACTTAGATTATAGTCATAGTCCCTTAAAAAAGTCAACGGTGCTTTTGACAATAACAGTTTAGATGCTTTGATATATAGATTGATTTAGCGAGAAACCATTTTTATATATGGTTGCCCCCAGTTTGTATTGTAGGCTGTGGATACCACATATGAATACATATACTGTGCATGTGATTCTGCAAAATACATTGACTCTTTAAATCCTGTGAAAAATGGGCATGGGCCATCGCCAGCTTTCAAGTATACATTCATTTAATAAGTGTTCAGAAAATACCAGGTATGTCAAGACCTGCTCTGGCAACAAATTTCTTGGAGTTGCTCAATACATCCTTTATGACTAAAGTGATGAGGTTAGAAGGAGGAACCGAAACAAAATGCAGAATGAAATGGCTTTTGATATGCTTTCTATCCAACCTTTAGGTAGTAGTCAGTCTTGAGAGTTGAAGGAGACCATCTTGAGTTAATCAAAGTAATTGCTAGACATTTAAATACCGTTGCACACAAATAATTTTTTATTCAAGCTGATCTGAGAGAGTCTGCATTTAATAGAAAAAGCAGGCTTTTCTGCTGGCACGGGACTGAGAACAGCAGCATGATCTATGATGACAGCACGTGACATGTCCAGTGTCCTGGATCCAGTGGTTGTTTTGGTTGGCCAGTGTCACACAGCAAATTCCATAGGATTTTGTACCGTGTTGACTGTGCTGGTGACAAGATCTGAAGTCACTCAGCAGACAGAAAATCAACAGCTATTCAGCATATTGCTTGCATGTGCTTTACTCTCCCGTTTTTGTAAGGTTTATTAGCTGCTTTCATTATATTTTTGTAGTCAGCATTGCGCTTTCTGATTCAGAATAAGTTTAGACAGCAATAAAAAGATTTTGTGCTGCTTTGTATGGTTTTAACTGGGTTTAAAAGTAGAAGCACATGACTGTTTATTGAGTTGCATTGATTTTAATGAGTTTTCAACAGCTCATATTGGCTATTTAAAAAAAAAAAAAAAAATTAAAAAAGGATGCAATTCCAGAGTGAAATTTCCTCTCTAAAGCATATCAGTGAATTGTTCAGATTTCCTTTTTCTTCTTTATTGGTAAAAGTTGGCCTACTGTTTGTTTCTCAATATTTGAAAACACTGGTCAAATACCCATGTTTGTTTAAAATAATTTCCAGTTGTGTGTACTGGATCTTCTGTGTCTGCACCTGTGAAAAAGAGACATTAGTGAATGAAATTCCATTTTGAGCTGTACAATGACTCATATGTAATATTTTTGTATGGCACTTACAACTAGAATATCTCATTACCTCACAAATTATATTAAATGTTTCCTCCCAATGGGACATTTTCTTTTCACAGTACCTTTTGCAAATATCTGTGTAAAAAGAAAATTATATATATTTCAGTACATCTTTCATTTCAGTGTTTATTGAAAGAATTTTAACAGACTAAACCAATTTCATTATAAATCCTGTCTTCATTAACAAACAGTGTGCTTCTAGGAAACTGAGAAGCATTATGAAGTACCATTTCATGGATGACTCTATTTCATGGTCTTTATTGTACTGATCGTTATTTTAATTTATGTGTAAAAAGCTGCTGTCGAGAGAGGGCATGTGTATACCAGTTAGATCAAAGCTGGGGTTTTTTAGTAAGCAGTAATTCATGAATGCCTTTTAAAATAAGCGATTTAAGTTTGCAGTGACAAAGAATGTCAAGAGTTTTCTTACCATGAAAGGCCTAGGCATTGTTTTTGTGTTGCATGTTTTGATGTGTCATGTGTATCTGTAGCAGAAGGAAGATGCTTTTTCTTGTAGCATCTTTACTGTCCGTGGTAGGAAGCAGAAAACAAGTGCTGGGAGTTGATCTACTCCTCCCACTCACCTTTTCTCCAACACATACATCCATGTAAGCCCATCTATTGCCAGCAGGTCAAGGGAGCCAATTCTCTCTGTATACTTTGTTCTGATGAGACCTCACCTGAAGTGCTGCATCCAGTTCTGGGGCCCTCAGCACAAGAAAGACATGGATCTTTTGGATTCAGTCTGGAAGAGGCACTAAGTTGATTAGAGGGATGGAGCATCTCTCCTACAAGGAAAGGCTGGGTTAATTGGGGTTGTCCAGCCTGGAGAAGAGAAGGCTCTGAGGTAACCTATTGCAGCCTTTCAATACCTGAAGTGAGCTTACAAAAGGGATAGAGAGGAATGGTGTCCAAGGGCATGCAGTGATAGGACAATGGGGGAATGACTTCAAACTGAAAGAGAGTTTAGATTAGGTGTAAGGAAGAAATTCTTTACTGTGAGGGTGGTGAGGCACTGGAACAGGTTGTCCAGAGAAGCTGTGGATGCCCCATCCCTGGAAGTGTTCAAAGCCAGGTTGGATGGACTGTGAGTAACCTCATGTGGAAGAAAGTGTCATTGCCTTTATAAGGAATACTTGGCTATGAGTAAGCCCACAGTAATATTGAAAGGAAGAAGTGTATATTTTTTCACATGCAGATTTTTTAGGTGTCTGAGTTAGGCTTTTTAACTGTCTGAAACTTTGTGCAGGTGATAAATGAGCTGAGAGTGGTCACCAAAGGACAGACATGTGCATAAACAAGTATGTGTTCAAGGAATTAAAATAATTAAAAGTACGCCAAAGAGCAGGGTACCTTTACTGTGAATATATATATGCATCTCTCAAACTTTTTTTGGTCATTTTCAGTTAAACAATTTATCTTCCTTTCTCCTTTGTATGAGCTCCTTGGCTTCAGTTCTGTGGTGAGTTTCAAGAGATGGTTCTATTATTTTTTTGGTGCAAAATGGTATAACTGTTAGGTCTTCTACAATGACAAGCAATTGAAATCTTGAGTTGCATTTTGGAAGAAGTCAGGATTTGCAGTCCAATCCAAGCCTGCATCAGATTCACAGTCCAGGGATTAACCTACTGTTACTGTCTGTACTGTAACTAACACCTCTTGCCATCACACTAGAGAAGAGCAGGTCAGTCATCTGTATCCAACAGAATGACTGAAGTACTTTAAGCAGCAGCTTTCAGGTGAGGCATCCTGCTTTCCCATCTAAGGTACAGATCTTAGGACTGCAGAGAAATGATAAAGCATGGAATAGTTTGTTTGACATATACTTTCAGTTGTCTTAAGTTCAGAACACTGCCTGCCCTTCTGGGCATCCACACTTTTCCCTATGAATGTGCTGATTGATCAAAGCACTCTCTAAACTTCATGCCTGACTGTTAGGTGTTTCTGTGCTTATAGTTGTTAGGACTGTATTTTTATAACTAGGTCTGAATGCTATCCATGCTGGGAAAAGCAGGGGTTAAAAGGAAAGCTAAACAGATGACAGAGCCAAGGATGACAGTCCACTTCTTTTGTTTTACAATCCCAGCCGAAAACTAACCCAGTGAGCTGAATTACCCTGCTGAGTATTGTCATGAGTGCCAGAGTGAGCAGGCGTGTGTGTGTGGGTGTACAGGAGGACAGAGGGAAAGAGCAGCCGAAGAGGGACTTGTGATCATCACTTTGCTTAGAGCAAACAACCAGATGGGCTTTGCCGTGTGGTCTGACTTCTCCCTGGAGCTCTACTCCCCTTCCCACAGAAAACATTTCCTTTCCTTGCCTCCAGATGCAAGCTAAAGCAGCACTTTCCACTTCGGGTGAATCCAGCACAGCCAGGGTGGCACAAGGAGGATCCCTGTGGGGCTGGAATTGGCAGAATTGTGTGTCCTTCTGTAAATGCTCATATTTCCATTATTTCCAGTGGACACACACTATTCAGCACTTCAGGACAATCACCAGGTCTGCAAAAAGAGCTTTTGGCTTCCCACTGCTGCAACAGGCGAGTGCTAACCCCAGGTACCACTGGCAGAGATAAAGCATCACCAGCTCCTTTGGGGTCTTTGGAGGAGGCAAGGTTCAAAAAAAATGTCTCAGGCTTTTGAGAGGTGCAAGTCTGTAGCTGAACCAAAGCTGCTGATGGAAGAGAAACAGCTGCCAATTCACAGGGCTTGTGTCTTTCTGTTTTTCTCCTGTTTCCCGTTTCTTCCAAGATAGAGTTTCACTGATTGCTAAGCATTTTCCATAGAATTTCATTGTTTGGTTTTTGTTGGGTTTTTNTTTTGTTGGGTTTATTTATTTATTTATTTGTTTTGCTCTGGGGTTTCTTTTCCTGTTTGTTTTCTGTCATTAAAAAGCTTCAGTGATTGTTCTGTTACTCCATCAAAAATGTGCCACTGGAGCTTTAATTCCCTTCCACCCTATTAGAAGGGAAGAGAGATGAATTCAGAATAAAAGCTCCATTGATAAGTGGCAACTCTGATAGTGTGTTCCCATTTTCTCTTATGCTTAGTATGCTGCTCCAGAGTCAGCAGTTTTAATGATGTTTGACTTTATGTTCATGTAGAACTTTAGGACAAGATGATTTTGAATTCATCGATGATTTCTAATTCATCAGCTACATAAAATGTGTTAAAGTTGGTTTTCTGTGCTGGCTTAAAATTACTTCTAGCTTAAAAACACTCTTGACTAGTCTGGTCCAATAGGAGTCTATGTGAATCTGACATAAAATTACAGAGCATGATACCCTGGGATGGCAGTTTGGCCTAGATAACAAGGGCAGGATGTGGGGTGTGGCTACAGGGTTGTCTTCTGTGAGAAGATGCTAGAAGCTTCCCCCATGTCTGACAGAGCCAATGCCATCCTGCTCCACGATGAACCCACTGCTGTCCAAGGATGAGCCAGTCAGTGACAGCAGTAGTGCCTCTGGGATAACTGCTTTAAGAAGAGGGAAAAATAGGTGTAAGGGAAGTTGTTTTAAGATTTAGGTTTTATTTCTCATTATCCTACTCTCATTTTGATTCATAGTAAAATTAAACTAAGTCACCTGAGCTGAGTCTGGTTTGCCTGTGCCAGTAATTAGTGAGTGGTCTCTCCCTGTCCATGTCTCGACCCATGAGCCTTTGGTTATATTTTCTCTTCCCTGTCCAGATGAAGAGGGGAGTGACAGAGTGGGTTTGGTGGGCACCTGCCATGCAGTCTGTGTCAACATAACCCACAAACAAATCATTTTAATTCTGTAGGGGGCAGAATGCTGACTTGTCAGTGTAAAATTTTAAGAGTGTAAGGAATAGCCTCTGGCCAGGTCCAGGAAACATCAGCAGATACTGGTACCCTTACACATTGTTACCATTGCATTTTCTAAAATTATTTTCTGCTTTACCTCTCAATGGAACAGAAGCGCTTAGTTTATTTGCTAGATATTTGTATTTAAAATGCTTGATTACAATTAAGCGTAACAGAATGCAGGGAATAACCTCAAATAGGACTCAAAAAATGTGTAAGTAGCCATAATTATTTCACATTTAAAATATATCATTCAAGAATTAAAGAATTGCAAAATGACCATTTTCCCAAGCAGATTTTTGTTTAAAAAAACCCCAGTCATTTAAGCACAATAAGTATTTAACTTTAGATTTCTAGTAGGTGCTGTTACTGTGTTCATTCCCACAGAATATGAGAAAAGCCTCCTCATAAACATATAATACGTATTTCTAGTGGCCCAGCAGGATAGAATAAACATATCTGGTTTTTGTTAGCAGTGTATCTGCTAGCTGTTTGAAAAAACTTGTAATATAAAGACACTCAGAAGGGAAATAAATATTTTATCTCTTTTTTTCTAATTTAAAGTTGAAAAGGAAAGGACAGCTTCTTCTGTCCATAATAAGTTCAGATTTCCTAGAAAGACACACAGATTCTTTTGCACTTATCTTTCAATTTTGTATTCAATAACTCTTCCAAAACACAATACATCATAAAATATTATTTATACAGAACATAATAAAAACCTTTCCTTTACAACCAGGTATTTGTTATTTCTGAGTAGTCCAAATACAGACATGTGAGGAATTGCTCTTCCTAGGAAGATAGGATCTCTGGTATAGCCATTTGTAACAATGGAAAGGTTTTCTGTTTCAAGCCTCTGCTTGCTTTTATATCACTCCAATCTCTGCTGCTAAAGTCACAAAGTAATGAATGTTGTTTAGGGCTGACTGGTGGGTTTTGGAGACAGAATGCTGTGATCCTTAGAAGACATAATGAGGGATCAGACTGGAGTAAATCTTGCAAAAAGCTGTTTCAGTCGTTCAGGTTTGAGAAGAAAGCTGACACTGTTTTCTTACATCAGACAACAGAGATGGCCTGTGCCATCTTTAGAACTGTGACCATGCAGATGATACACAAAGGAAGTGTCGTCTCTTCAAAGCTGCATGGAATTTCAGTTTGTCATGTTTTTTGTACTCCCAGCAAAATGACCAAGTGTTTAATTGCTAATCCAGACTTGTTTTACTCTTCCACAAGAGATATCCTGGCTATTTTTGCCAGCCTGCGAAGCACTTTTTGTGTTTTGGCAGTGAAGTCTGTACTGCACAATCTGCTGAGACAGAAAGCTAAAAAGGTTGAGCTCCTTTCATTTTCCTGGGATTCTCTGGATTTACATGTGTCCTCACAGAAGAACAGGAGGACTTGGCCAGAAATCCCACCACTGTAGAAAGATTCTGGAGGAACAGGCTGTAAGGACAAGCAGGGTCTCCTGGGAATGGCGGCATTGGGCCGCTCTGGGCTCAGAGGGCTTTTCCCACGGCCCAGGGTATCCATTTGGAAAAGTCCATCTTCCAGAGTGTCTCCCAACTTGAACTGGGGTATAAACTCTTCATCTGATGACTGATTCAGGGAAAGGCTCCAGTAGGAGATAAAAAAAGAGATTCAGGCTTCATTCCATATGCAGAGGATTATCTGTGACTTTGAGGAGGATGGTGCATGCCCAGCCCTGTTTCCAGGGTGTTTCCAGCCACACCAAGTACTTTCTAGAGAAGTCCCAAGAGCACAGTATTGTGCAGGAACAGGATGAATTTATTTGCCAATATGTGGATTTAGAGACTGATCACATCGGAAAATCTTGGTCTTGACCTTGGGTTACATAGATATAATTTCTGTATATATCCACACTGTATGTGTATATTTCTGTATGTATCTACACTACATATACATATATATACTCACACATTCATGTTACCTGTTGTAAAACATGTACAGTTCCTGTGAATGGCATGTATCTAATTCAGGATAAGAAAGACAACACTGAGCCAATGTCACTATTTTTCTCTTACACAATACTTAAAATTTTGATAATACTACTTGATTGAATTCAGTTATAACCAAATTTGCAAATAATAAGCAAATTTTGCCAGTTTTTTAGGCAAGCCCATAGAAAAAATGTTGAGAAAGGAAATTGTATCTGGCAAGTTAAAGCAGCCTGGATTGCTATTCTTTACTTCACTACAGCATACACCCACACAAACTTTGAACTCCATTGCATCCTAAATTCCTGCTGGCTGCATTTCCAAAGATTCAAATTATTTCTAATAAATGAAGTCATCAGCCAGTTTTTCCCTCTGAATTCTAAAATAAATGGTGTGACCTTTAGTTACCAGTTTCCAAAATTAATAGATGAATCATAAGCATACATACTTTATTCTTGTTTATAATTTGAAAATGTTGGCCCTTGTGTTTAGGGGTGTTCAGAATTTTTTTTTTTTCATTATTCACAATTTCATTATTATAAATGTGGGAAAAGTTCCTACTGGGAAAGGAACACTGCAGACACACAGATCCCAAAGCCAACCCCCACATTTCAGTTTTCCTATTGTCTCACATCTGGAATGTTTAACTTGCAAGCCCAACCATAACAAGAATTATTGAGCAAGTTGAGCAACTAAAAAGTTTGCATTTAATAGAATAAAGGAGTTGAGTTGACCCTGATAAGGATTTCTTTTTCTTTTTTTTTTCTTTACATGAAGCCACATCTTTTTTGTTAAAGAAAAGGAAAAGATGTGCTTAGTTTTAACCTAACCCAGGAAGTTAAGCCCTCCTAATGAGAGCTCAAGCTCACACAGTTGGCTTGTAATCAGGACTGACTGTACTCCACGTTGTCTTGCACATATATCCAGATTTTTGTTCTTCTTTTAAACAATCAACAATACGTTGCAGCTGGAACATGGTGATCTTTTCAGTTCATAGCTCATATGTAGTAAATATAGAGAAGGGTAAGTTGAAAAAGGGGTTTTTGGATGGGAGAATTTGATTTTTATTTTCCATTAGACATAATTTAGAATCTATGTACTAATACTTGGACGGATTAAACCAAGACCAAAATAAATATAACTCACCTAAAATGATTATATATTTCAAAGTGTGCTAAAATCAGCAGCATGAAAAAAAGTTTAATCTATCTGTGACATAACTCAGCTGAATTCAGTAAATTCTGGTCCTGTGCAGGGCCAGGAGTTGGACTCAATGATCCCTGTGGGTCCCTTCGAACCTGGCATATTTTGTGATTCTGTGATTCTCCTTTCATAATTTCTAATTGGACAATTAAGAGTTATAACTGTGGAAACCTTTGCAAACCTGATATGTCTGAAGTCCTGTTCATAGATTTTGTGCACATTGACAAAACATGTCTCAAGTGAGTTCATGTGCCCATGAGATATGCAAGAAGGTATAAAAAGTGTGAATCTACAGTTGAACAGGATTCTTTTATATTCTTTAACTTACTTTAATAACTAAACTGTTTAATATAGCATCCATTACAGGATGACCTGAGCCTGATCCAATAATCTTACAGTTTTTGTAAAAAAAAAAGATTAAATTGATCCAATTTCCATTTTCCATGGTCAAAGTTATGGATGGAAAAATTACACAAAAATTCCATGAGATCATAACCACCAAGTTATATGTTTTCAAGGCTGATACTGCCAAACAGAGATTTGAGTCTTGCCAAAGGTAAACTCCATCCTGTATGAGTAAAGAAATGGAAGATCTACAAGCGGACAAAGGAAAGTTTCTCAGCAACAGTAAACTCACAAAGATCTACTGCGTTTCTAAATAATAGCAACTGGGGAGGCATTAACTCAAAGGTTTGATTACATAAATATAACAATGGTGATTATAAGCAAGAAATAGAATCAAGAAAAAGACAACATGGCTCAGTATCAGGGCACATTGAACACTGATGGAAGCAGAGACAGAGCTTTATGACCTCACTAATTCTGAAGTTGAATAAATTATTACCAATTAGTAAATTATTACAGATAAGATCTCCCCAGCTACAGAATAATCTTTCTGTTAACTGCTGATGAATTTGAATGAGTTATTTTGTTAAAAAACGTAAAGATTCCTGATTACTACAGCTTGATGTATAACATGTCTTAAGCACAAGATGTGTGTAGCGAAAGCATCATTCATGGAATAACTCCCAAACAAGCGTATACTATCTGGAGAACTTAAATGCTACCACTCCCAAAGTGATCAGATAAGCATGAAGAATGATTGAATCCCTCTCCTTATGTGCTCCCATTGCCAGTCTATAAAAAAACCACCATAAAATATGGCTAGACATATGATTAGCATATAAAATGCACACTGGAATTTTATCATCATCTGAAGTTCAAAATGTCAGGAGTTCAGGATAAAGATGTTCACAGCAAACGACTCCCTTTAGTGAGAAACATAGTATCTGTTTCAAAATAAGTTTTTCTCACTAGCAGCCTCCTAAAGACATGCAATATATTGTATTAACCTGTCTGTCACTTTTGGTAAGTCAGTTTCCAGGTTTTTTTCATTTCATACAGATTAACTGATTTTTGTATTTGATGTGGTTTTTTTTTTTTTTGTTTTTTTTTTTTTTCTAATCCAGTTTAACTGCATGGGGCATTTAAATAATTTAACAAAGACAGTATTGGCTGTGCAAAAAACTTCGCCAAACCGAATGTCATTGCATCTATGGCGGCCTAAAATGGTTGACTGCAGACTAGGCATATGTGAATGGTACAAATTTCAAGTAATTTGATTTCCAGGTACTGAATCTGACACTCGATATCCAAACATATCTGTGATAACTATAAGCAGGATGGTGAAATTAAGGCATTTCCCTTTTCTCCAGCTTTCCTCTTCACTACTTTCAATCAGGTTGGCTGTCTTTTAGAAATGTGAAACTAGTTGGTGCTGACAAAGACATTGAAAGCCCTTAGTGTTATTGGGTATGCCTACCTTCCCACTGCACTGCAGAAAAGGAGTCGAACTTGTGAGTCCTGCAGAGGTTTAGCTTTCCCAGCTCAGTATGAGCATGTGATGTCAGAGTTGAACCATCAGCTTCACCACTTCATAATGCTTTTGCAGTATGCCCCAATAACCAGGAAGTAAAAGATCCAAGGTAATGTAAATCCTAAACTACTTGGTATTGTCTATATATTTGATGTCCCTTGTCTTGGGACAGAAATTAGCTGCCTTACAAAAAAACCCAACAAAACAAAAAACCCAAATCAAACCACCCAGAAAACCCAACAAACCCCCTCCCTCAACCTGATACTTAGAGATTGGTTTCCATTTTACAGAATTATAGTTGATTATATGGTATTACAAATATATTGTAATTGTTGGTTTAAATATACGTACATAGATGATGTGATACAGATGACCTGCTGTTTTTGAATATAGATTTTTTTATTGCTAAATATAGTAGCTTATCACATAAAAGCAAATAAAATAGCCGAAATGCTTATCTAAAACTTAATAAGAACTTTCATTTTCTGTGCTCCATTTTCATGTTGTGCTTCCTGTGTTATAAGCATCATAAGATTTACAGGAACAGTTCCTAACATGTATGTCTAGTACATGTGATGTACAAGTAGTGTTCATATGATATTAGTTACCATACTTCATTCAAAATACTTCAAAATGTTAAATCAAAGCTTGAAAAATTTCATTTATGTGTTTTGAATTATGTTTTTAAAATTTAATTTTGGTGAGGGTTTTAGTCTTCTATTGTCTGTTACAGTGCAAGTTTGCACATTTGTGTTGATAAGGTAATTCCATATTACTGCATGTGAATTTTCATTAATTTTCATTGTTTAAAGATGTTTAAAATTTTGAAAGGAAAATTTTGCCTCAGAAATAATCCCTTCAGGAGAGTTTTTGGAAACTTCACATGCTGGTTGAAAGCCCCATGCACAGGAAAAAAAAAAAAAGCTCATCTTTTCTGCAACAGTGATAGCTTTGGCTTATATTAAAATCACAAAAACACCCTTAAAACCACGGTCCAAAATCTGCTACTGGATTCTATTTGGAAATGTTCACTATTGTTTGCTATTATTAAAAATTACTATTTTAGCAACAACCATGTTTCCTCATTTTTGGTAGATCTTTATTTTGAGTTCAGGATACACAGTAACAATGTCATACTGGGGCAGTTCAGTCTTTTGGGGGTAATTTCTGTTGTTATGAGGACACTGGAAATGTTTAATATAAGGTTTTAAATTTTTACAGCAAATTTTGGTCCTTTGAAGCTCAAGTTAATACTGAACTTCATTAAGTTAATAGAATTTTGTTGCCGTGAGTTTTAATATTTGGATTATTAAAAAATTATTAAAAAAACAAGATAGCTATGCTTTATTTTCTGATGTGTCAGAGTAGCACAAAACTTAAGAGTACTATTGTGAGTTTTGTTATCTACAAATCTGTTACTGACTTATAGTTGTTTATGTGGTTAACAAAGAATCAGATTTCTTGGACACAGGCAAAATTTGCAGTGGAAGATATATACTTTACTTATTATTTCCTTTTTCTACAAAATTTATTCAGTGCTGTGCCTTGTGGAAAACTATATTCAGAATTGTAACTTTTAAAAAAAAAAATTATGTTGGTTTTAGAAGACTACATTTCCTTCTGATTTTTCTTATCCTTAAAAAAAATAAAAAATTATTGTCTAGTCTTAGCAGCCCCAGATGCTTAATACTAAAAGTCCTTAAACCTTAGAGTTTTTCCACATATGCATTTCAATCTAAAGATTTTTTACAAAAAAAAAAAAAAAAAAAAGGACGTTTCAAATAGAGGGGTTTTTTTTCCCAAATTGAAATATCAAAATTAGCTGTGAAAATGAGACTGATGCAATCAGCCAGTTTCTTAAAACCTGTGAAAGATGGCTGTCAATTGCTAAGAGAAGACTGCACCTGTGTAAGGATTAATTTATTGTTGTCGTGGTCACTGGGAAAGAAATCTAAGTGGAAGGCAGAAAACGAAGTCCCCTTTCTTTTTCTCTGCATCTTTAAATAAATAAGTAGCACGTGGACATCAGTTTGATCTCTCAAATCGAAATTGGGTTCAACAGAGTACAGTGAAGTGAAACTTTCAAAACAGGAGTAAAAGTGGCTGTTGAATCTCCAGCGTAAGTGCAGTAAAGTGATGTCTCTAAATAGGTTAAGGCTGATTGAAGAACAGACCAGAAAGTTCCTTTTCTTGTGTGTGCAAACTTTGGTGCTGCCATGGCTTAGGTACACGTTTTAGTTTCAGTCTTAAAGGGCTTTTGCAACCTAAATGATTCTATGCCATCAATACTGATGGGGTGTAAAGTCAGGTGATTACATTCAGTTTCTGGAAGACAGGGACTGTCGCTTTGTTCTTGCTTTACTCTTTCAGTCATTTCAAACCCCACTCACTGAGAGCTGTCTCTGAAGGGAGCAGCCCTGATCCCCCACTCCCTGTCACCCTGCACCCATTGCTTTGCCCACTGTGCAGGACACCAGTGGAATTACACAAATCCAGAAGCACAGTCCTGCCACATCATCATTCTCCTCCTTTCACATCCTCTCCTAGAGTTTTCTTCTCTTTTAAGCCCAGCTACAATCTCACCCTGACTGCTGTGTTGCTCAGGTGTGCATCAGCCTTAAGCTGATCTGATTTAATAATTCACTATACTGCCAAGGAAAGGGATAGTTTTAATTTTTCATCAGGGTAAGATCCAGAGATATGGGAATCTTGAATTATAGGTAATATAGTTACCTTTATTAATATCTCTGAATCATCTCATCTAGCTAAAACTGCATGTAAAAACCTTCAACAGTCTTGTAGGAAATATTTTTTTTTTTTACTTTAATTTTGATATCCATTGCAATGTATTATCTTTTGTATGAAATGAACAGAGAATAAGATTTCAATTAGAGATTACTAACAAGAACAAAGTCACAACATGTCTGTGATAAATTTAATTTTTACTGAAGAAGCATTAATAATTTTGTAAAGTGATAAATGACCATCTCTATACATATAATGTTAAAAATTTGGGGGCCTTATTATGCCTTAGAACTTACTATAAATCTGCACAATCCTGCAGAATGGCATTCACATTATCAAGATAATTTACACTTTTTGCTTCATGCTGCTTTCCATGGACAAACATGGTTGATCAGCTGGTTGTCAGTATAGCTTGTTAATATATATGTGGTTAATCAGCTTATAAGTGCTCTTTATTTTTAGTGATTTCTTTGTTCTTAAGTTACATCCTCTAGCCTCTCCTTCATGGCTCCCTCAGCAGTACTGATACCAGACATAGCAATACGTAGCTGATGCTTATTTATAAAGAATTTGACCTATCCATTCTGCTCGCCCCTTGAAACATATCACTTATGACCTCAACATTTCATTCAGTCAAGTTCTATAAAATTCTGCTTGTGGGAAGTACTTTTTATGAGAGAATGTAGTATAATTTTCCTTGGGTTTTGGTGATTGTCTTCACAATCGCTATGGTAGATTTGGTTGCACAGATGTGTTTTGAGCTGAGAATTTTTCATGGCAGTTATGTAAGGCTACCTTAATCACAGCTGGCTTCCTCAGCTGTCCCTTGGCTGTGACCTATGACATCTTCACTCCTTTACTTTCTAAACCCATTTCCTAATAGAACCCAGCAGATCTTGTCTATGATAAATTGTAATTCTGGGTTGCAGCTGGAGATCTCATCAGATGTGCAGTGTGTTCTGAGGCTCATTCATTAATCCAAAATAGTGACCACAGGCAAATCCCTACATGCACACTTCAAGTTTTAAAGTTCAGTTGTGATGAACACTGGCCTAGTAAAATAGGCTATGAGTAGGATCAGTGTTCACAGTCAGTCACCTCTGTATATCAGTGGGTGACTGTACTGCAGAGGGGATGTCATTAGGAAATATATAGCAACATACTTATGTGGAAGTACACAGAGTATGGCATGTTTGTGAATATAAAATCTTACGAGCATGTTGCTCAGATTTCTTGAGTTTACATTTGTATAATTTTACCTTCAAATACACCATCCTATTAAGAGCTCAAAATTGCAATCTTATGGTGAGTTTTACATAGCCAACTGTTTCTTCTGTATTTTAAGTGATTTTGTACCGATCTTCTGGGATGAAGAAGCATTGAATCCATCTTGACATACAAAGTGATAGAGTAAGTAGCTGACAGGCAGAGGAGCAGTCTTGTTCTTTGTGAAGAGTTTTACTAGTCAATAAAAGACATCCATGAATACAAGGTGGTTCTTTTTGACCATGCTGTGACTGCCAAAAGCATCACTTGGGGTCATAGCAACCAGCTTAGTTCTAAACCAGAGTTTCCCATGAGGATGTTGTTGAGGTGCAGTAAAGCCATACCTGGGAAAATCAACAGCAGTGTATAAATTGAAGCTGCTGATTTGTTCTCACAGACCCAGGATGTGTGGTTTGATCAGTTCAAAGACCTGTTTGACACCTAGAGATCAAAACTTTAGGCATTGCACTGAAAGGATTAACTTGTATAGAGTTGGGATAAAGGTCTGTGGGGAAACAAAAGCCAGAAATTTCAGGTCAGAGCAGATATATTTCTCAATAATAATCTCATTCATCTTTTCTAGTACAAATGGAGATTATCAGTAGGTTAATTTTTCTTGTCAAGACTTCCTCCAGTATTTTGAGGAAAACCATTTTTTAGTAATCTGTCATCAGCAATTTATTATTTTTCTATCCAGAAATACAAAATTCATGTAGTATGTTTCTGAAAGTGACTAGGAACAATCTTCTGGATCAGTATGGTTGGTGATAACCTTGCTTTATATGAGAATGCAATGCAGATGTTTGTCTTTTGTGGTTCAGTCTTCAAGATGCAAGAAAACCACCCCCCCTGTAGATTTAAAGGTTCATGAGGTGATAAACTGCATATGCCTTGGGTCAGGAGGTTGGCAATTTATATATAAGCTCCTAATATCCATAGGACACTAAGGGTGTGAAATTTTTCTGGAGTTTTAGTCCAAG
The DNA here is from genome assembly GCA_013400415.1 of Scytalopus superciliaris. NCBI lineage: Eukaryota > Metazoa > Chordata > Aves > Passeriformes > Rhinocryptidae > Scytalopus > Scytalopus superciliaris. The sequence goes on from VXBX01001683.1 coordinate 287,574, forward strand.
AAGGTTTACCTATGGTCTCTAGAGAGTCCGGTTGTTTCACAGGCTTTATTCTTTCTTGTTGCTCAAGTCTAGCACTACAGCTCAAGAGAAGATTGTCACAGCCTACATACAGTATGTATACAGTGCTGAGGCCTCAGCACCTTGCAGGATTAAGCCTTGTCTGAAAAGCTACTTGTCTGCTCTAGTTTAATAGAACAGATTATGAGGAGACTACTTAAACTATCTCCAAACTACTGAAGTAATGTAAGGCAAGATAGAGAAATTCTCAATATAGTAATAAATTGGATCGCTTTCTTTTATTTTTTAATAAAACCCCATAATTATAGAAAGAGTAATTTATTTTTATCACTAAAGTGGATTAAAAGGAAAGCTTCTAAGTAATTTTAATAAAAAGAGACTGTCCAAAAATCTTTAAACATTTTAAAAAATGCCAATGCTCACAGGAAAACCACTCATAGGTTTTCTTTAAACAGATCTTTGTTCCTGGTTAAGCTCCTCAAACTGTGGGGTCTGACTTCATCTTTTCACTTGATTTCTCCCCTGTAAGAGAAGAGAGTTGAATTAAATGGGAAGAGAAGGTTGTAACCATGCTCTTTATTTAGTGTTTTTGAGAATTCTCTGAGAACTGTGCTTGCTATGCTTCAAATTTTGATCATGTTCATCTGCTGATCTAAGAGTCAAGTAGAATATGAAAATATGCTTAGAAGAGTCAGAGAAAAGACTGTTGTGACTGGCGTAGAGTATAATGATTTTGTCTTCGATTCTGTGATTCAATTTTTGTGTCCTTCTGGTATTCACTCATGATGTGCGAGCACTCTGCTCCTCTGCTGCATTAAAACAGGGAGGGAGTAAGTAGTCCACAATAAATATATTCACTAAATTATGAAAAGGCAGAATAACATCTGTATAACTAAAAATTTGTATATACAGTACACTAACATAATTTTAGTCAGATGATCACACAGAGATTATGGCTGTGGCCTTCGGGAGAAACTCTCCCAAACTGCTTCTAGATATATTTTGCTGCATAGTAAGCTCTTTCAGTTCAGTTTCTTGCATTAATGCTTTTACGTTGTGCTAAAATAATGAGGCTGACATAAAGTGATGTAATATATGGATAAATACTAAGTTGTTTCAGTTCAGTTACTTACACAAAGGCTATTGAGACTGTACATGGTGCAAAATAAAAACATCATTTTAAAATCTCTGTGGTTCTGATTGAACAAAATACTTAGAACACACAAATAATCATATCTCCATGTGATCAGGTTCCACATTAATGAGACCCATGAGATACAGCTGCTCATCTGACTTTCCTTGAAATGTGAGAATGCTGGAATATAACAAAGGCTTCCAGTCTCTGAAGTTCTGCCTTACCACAACAGTGGGTACATGTGTAAATTAGAACAAGAAAAATCTTTGAATACAGATACCCAAAAACTTTTAAATGTGTCAAAAAACATGTATTGCCTGCCCACTGTGTCATTCCAGAGAGAGATGCAACCCTGAGAAACTTGCAGTGAAATCTTGATTTGAATAATACCACTCAAAGGGGTTTTTTCTGTGCTACTTGTAGTCTCCCTCTTTCCACGGACTTTAGCAATGCTCACTCCACTTGTCATTCCATTGACAGGCCAGCCTAGTATGTTTAAAGAAAATGTGCTGTTTGCTGTCACTATAAATGGTAAACAAACCAGCCCAAACCCCATATCACAAGAAAATGAAAATGTTTTCATGTCTGCAGAATCAGGATCCAGAAAATTTGTGCAGTAGGCTGTTAAAGCTATTCCTGAAATATGATCTATACTGGGAGCCATAGTATATTTTGAGTTTCAAACTCTTCCTCTAGCATTCATCTGAAATAATTACAAGGAAATGAAGTAGCAATCAATAACTATGAATATCAGTAGCTGACGGTGGTACCATGTTCTATGCCTGCTTTAATAAAGATATATGAAGAACAGGTACAGATAGTTTATAAATTTTTGTAGTTTCTTGTAATGCTCCTGATAGATCTGAACTGGAATTCAGCAGTTCTTCGTGTGGCTTCATGCTCCTGCACCTGGAGTGCAGAAGAGCTCAGACTGTAATTGACAAAGATGACATTTAAAATGTAAATAGACATAAATGCAGAATAATTTCTGAAGTTTTGTAAAGTGTATGATAGGTACAGTTTGTTCTGTCTTGAATATTATGTATGATAATTTACAGTGGAGAGAGTGCTATTTTGAAAAGTATAGATAGGTGTTGACTGGTTTGTTCTGAAGTCTGGTCATAATACTGTAAATCTCGTCACTGTTAACTTTTTTACTCCATTATTATAGAATCTTTCCAGCATCAGAGTATACCCCACAGCTGGTATTGTTTGCATTGCTAACAGTAATTTAGTTCTGCTGTCATGCAGAGGCCACTCTCAAATTAGCCCAAATTTCAAAATAAGTTGTAGCTCACATGTGAAAATTGCTTGTATAGTTTTGAAATAAGTTAATGCAAATTAGGATCTTAGAGATGTTAATTTTTTTCTTGCACTTGTGAAATACCTTTCTGAATTTAAATTTATAGACTCTGAACTGTGACCCATGTCAGATGAGGGAGAGATTTAGACACGTTTGGTGCAGTTGTAGATTAATGTGTCATGCAATCTGTGTGACTATATGTTAGTCATGCCCATTAGTTTTCCTTCAAAATTTCATCTTTTAATGCAGGAAATATGGTTTGACTTTAGATTTTGTTTGTATTTAGTAGCACTTAATCTTCTAGATTAAGTTTTTGGGGTTTTGCTTGATTCTTTTCTTTCCCTTTTTATATGGTTTGCTACATAATTAGTGTTGTAAAAGGCAAAACTTCTGTTACACCTACCAGTATCTCCTCTGGGTAGGCAGCATTGTAAATTATTAAATAGAACTACAGACAGTGTCATGATAAGTTTTAATGTGACAGTGAAGTGAGAGCATTGATCTTATGTAATTTGAGTCAGAAAAATCTGAACAGGTAAACTATTTGTAACTTCTTACAGCTGAATAGGAACATAAGTAATATTAGTAACAGAAAAAAGGCCATCTGGTCCAGCTTGCCTGAGTTTGTTTGACTGGTTGATCATAATCTCAACCACCTGCTTTTCCACTGAGCTCTGCTTCACCAGCCTTATCCTATTCCAGAAACAAATGTATCTGTCTCTTGTACACCTTTATAAAGCTTTCCTTATAACATTGAATATTCCTTCCTTATGTGGTCTTATGGCACAGGAGATCCACAAAGTCTCAGAAGACACCAGGGCTGGTAGGTTCTCTATGCTTAACAAATGTACAGAAAGAAGAATTCCTGATCTTCTAAGGGTTTATAATCTAGTTTCAGAGAAAATATGTGGATGGTTAGAAGAGTGTTGTGATAGAATTAGGTGAACATCTATATGGTGATATGATTGCCTCTACCGCTTACAAAATGCAGATGTTTGTCTTGGTTTTAGATTTGAAAGCAGACACCTGTACTATTTATAATCTGTACTGACATCCTGCGAAAACATTTATTATTATTTCATCCAAGTTTTAGTAAGGCACTGCTGTCTTTCTTGTAATTTTGGAGGAGGGGGAGGGGGGACAGGGGATAAGGAGAGTATTTATTACTCTTAAACTACAGGGTTTTTGAGATTAGCAGAGGGAAGTAAACAACAGTCCTGTGAAATAAAATTTTGGTGTATAAACTACAGAACAAAGAAATTTACTATTCTACCCATGTCTTTCAATTCCCACTTGCTTTATCAAACGCACTGCTTCTCTATGGCAGTGGTTAAATAAGTGGGAATGTGATTTAAATGGGATTAAAATTATCTAAGCAGTCAAATAATGGTTTGATCTGTTTCTGCAAAATCATGTCAATCTATATCCTTCATGGTCTTTATAAACAAATGTGAGTGTACTGTCCTGATGTGTTTCAACAAATAAATCTAAATAAGATTTGATTGTGTTTCTACAATCCTTCCCCCGGCCTTTTTTTTTTTTTTTCCTCCCTTCTATTCCCCTGCTTCTCTCTGCCTGGAAATTAAATAAAGAAGGTTCCTGTGCTATAGCCACTCACTTCAATATTGTGATACTGGAACCTGCAAGTTATATTTCTTTAATTATCTAGGTCCTGATTCCCTACCATAAGTTCCTAGCAATTCCTCTGGGGTTTTGGTGAAAGAATATTCCTAGCCTGGACTTGCACAGTTGTGCTCTGCCTCCCTCTGGCCATTGTTTCGCTGCCACTGAACATTTCTTGGCTGGGAAACTGAAAAAACCCACTTCATCTATTGCTGGGGCCTTCTACCAAAGACTGTAAGTTAGTGCTGGGATGAATATGAGATAGATGTTTATCTTACAAGTTTTGAAAGCTCCCATGCTGGGTATAGAGATAATGGGTACCGGCATGCGTATAAAATATCCTATGAAATTATATATAAATGCTTACTGTTTGGTATGTCTTAACACACTGTAAAACTTTGTGCATACAAGTATGTTTTCCATAAAAAAATCAACACTTTTCAGATAAAGAGAAAGATTCTCTATTTTCCTGTCCTCCCCGGCTAATGGTAGGAGGAGATTGGCTGTAGAGTAACAGGATTTTTTTTGGTAGACTAGAGTTATGTTTGGCACAATCTGACTAAAGAAGCAACAGCGTATTCATTTTGGGTCAGTTCTTTTTTCTAGCAATGGATTTTAACCAGAAATCTCACAGCAGCAAAACCCCTCTCCTATTTTTATATTGAAAAATAAAATACCCTACCCTTGCCATATAACAATGACACTCTATAAAATAGAGGAGCCTATTTTTCTTAGGCCAGTCTGTTTCTTATATACAATTTTAGTGGTTGAGGTAAGTCTGCAGTCTAGCATCCTTCACTTCATAGCTTTAATGCTGATTTTTGTGTGTTTGGAAAGTACAAAGTACAGCAGATACATCTTGCATTGAGCTTTCTAACTTGTTTGATAGCTTAGAGCAAACAGATAAAGGATAAAAAATAATTAAGTGGGATATGTGAAAATGTTATAATTAATTAGTAAAAAATCATTCTTTTCCATACTTGTTATTTTCTGTCTCTGAAATCCTTTCTTTTCTGTTAGCTCTGGTACTAATTATCCAGCCACTAGCTGTTGGCCTTTAAAGTCAGAAAATGCAACATCATTCAGGAGACATGTGTCTGCAAAACCCAGTGAGCTTGTAGGAGGAGTGTCTTTACAGGTCAAGTGCTATAGCTGCTCTTTGACAAATCAGTCTGAATTAGCATCACAGGCACCTCTTGGTATTCCTGCTCACCCACACCTCTGGCTTCAGCTGTTAGCTGCTGGTGTTGCCAGCCATCATTTTGCACTTCCAGACCTGCAATCTGTTTCAGTGTTTGCTGGTAGTGTTTGCCCCCCCCCAAATATCACTACCAGAACTTATGGCACACATTGAAATGAGCTTTGTATCTGCAACCCTACTCTGTGTGGCTTCACCTGTCTTCAGCTAATAATAATTTATCAATATTTTGTGGAAAGAGGAAATAGAATATAAATTAATTCCTCTGACTGATAGTTAAAGTTCAAGAGTTAGCACTGGTAACAATGAGCACTCAAGTAAAAGGCTTTCTTAAAGGCTGATTCATGCCTTTTGGCTAAATGTGATCATGCTGCTGGTACCTGTATCTCCATGGATGGTTCCAGTGTAAATACTTAGTTGTGTAGTCCTAGTTTAGGCATGTGTCTGTTCCCTGCTGAAGAGACAGGGTAGGAAGTGGTGGGAGAGAAACCCCTGAAAATAGATTTTGGTGCTGGAGGCATCCTCTAGATAGTCCTAGCTGACACACTTAGGGGTGGCCTCTACCAAGATGGGTCCCAGCTTTGGTGGGGTGTGGTGGTAAACTCATATGCCCCCTTTCTGCTTCACATTTAAATAGAGGCTGCTTGCTTTGACAGTTGCCTGTGCTCTCTATCTAATCTATCTGTCTAAATGGCTTTTATGTCCTATAGCCTATGGAAAAGGCTATTAAAGCTTCAGCATGCTTAATAATGCCCAGAGCCAATCTGTTCTGTGACAGATGCAGCAATAGGTAATTATTTGATGGACACAGAGGATCTATGGTCAACTATGTGCTTTTAGGAATGGGAGTGTAGTGTAAGTACTGACAACACTGGTCCAAATTTAGTTTGTGGAAGTGCAGGGGTTTTTTTCTACACATCAGAGATGCAATAAATAAATGATATGGCTACCCAGTACAATGGAACTATCACTGTTTAATAAGCACATGGTATCCATTACTATATTGGTTATTTTAATTTCTCTGAGAAATAATTTGACACTTGTAAAACAAATGTATAAATAAATATGAGTGGCTAATCTCACTAAATACCTGAACTTGACTTCAAAGGGTTAAATGTCCTTTGTTTTGAATTGAATGCTATGTAACAAACTTGTTTCAAAATCTTTTAAAGTATAATGGATATTTTTCAAGTCAATTCACTAAGTTTTGGATCAGGTCCATAGAAAGTACAGAATTCATGTGCATTTCCTAAAGTGTCCATCTGTCTGTCTTTTCTGTGGTTTGCACATCGGTGAAGGATTGGGACAAAAGTTAGATGTAATGTTTTTTTCTAAAATGTTTTAAAAGCTTATTTAAGGGAGGTGGTGTGCTTTGATCTCCCCCAGCCTTTCTCAATATCTCTGTAAATTTCAGTACATTTGTTTGCAAATCTAGTGTGCATTTCCACACATCTGTCATTCAGGAACTTGGGTTAATAAATCACCTAAAACACTCTGGAAGAGAGGAGAGCTAATTCCTCTTTTATACCAGAATAATTCCTTTCACTTTTCAGTGTTAATTCTTACTGTATCTAGTTTGGAAAAATGATCAATCAAATAAATGAATGAAGGAATTCAGCCTAAAAGGTAAAAAAGTTAAATGAAAGGGCCATGGATATTTCCTTTGAAAAAATATGTTTATGCTTTTGAGTTGGAAGACTTTAATTCATTCCAGTTAACCATTTTTTTTTCTCTCTCCCTTGTGTATATATTTCCCTAGCATTCTTTGAATATATTGTTTTGAGGGGCAAAATAGTAAGATTAATGTGTACGAGTTAGTATTAGTTAATGTTTTCTTCCTAATATCCTACAGCTTTATGTTGCTTTAACGTATGCACATTCAGAGTTTTTGAACATTGTGGGAAAAGGTTTCACTGGTATCCATTCTTGCCATTAAAGTGCTTCCCATCTGAATATTGCCTGCCAAAGTATGTGGTATCCTGCAGAGCAAGAGGATGAGGACATAGATTGCAATGAAGCTGAACAGTTTGCACTTCCTAATGGTGACACCAGACATCAATCTTTTGTAAAGACAGCCCAGAATACAGGAGAATGAGAACTCTCACCCCCACTCCCCCACACAAAAAAAAACAAAAGGAGAATTATCTTCTTTTTTTTAACATTTCATTCCAGCAATTTCCTTCTAAGATCCTCCAAGATGAATACGTTCTCAAATTGCATAAGCTGATGTTTCAGTGGCTTTTGGGGAAGGAAAAAAAAATAAAAGGAAAGAAATGAAGTAAGTTTTTTTTTTTTTTTAGGTTTCCTGAAGTAACTTTTTTTTTAAAAGAATTTATTTAATTTAGTCTCAGTTCTCTTTTTATCATCAGTGCGGAATACAGTGCTAATTCTGTAGCAATTAATGCATTTCACACTTTTGTACCGCAGTTTGACATCAGTATTCAGTAACACTAAGTTATATTATACACATTGGCAAAAGCTCAGAACTAAAGATTGCCAGTGCTGTAATCAGCAATATTTGAAGAGGCTTGAGTCAAGTCTGCAGCTCAAGTGGCACAAATCTGTAGAAGTCACTTTGCCCCAGCTGCTGGGGATCTTCTCCTTTACAGAGAAATTTGTTGCAGGTTTTATTTTAATATGTAAACCTAGTTTCACCAACAGGATGATTTATAGTTGTGAAATTAATGAGCTGTATGCACCCCTTTGTAGTAAAAATGGTGCAGAAACAGAGAGGTGCTGCAAAAGGTTTCTATATCAATGAATTGCAGAAGTTAACATACACTGTGTCACTCAGTCGAGAGGCTATAAGGGTGTATGGTAGATAAACCTTGCTATAACCAGAAGGAAACCTCACTAAAGAAAGGGTAGTTGAAAAAACTTGAGGTCTACATTGGTGGGAAATGTTTGACAGGGCTTGGGACAGGGTTCACAAAGAGGATTTTATGTGATGGTGTAGTTGTCACAGCACCAATTTATTTTTTTGGTACGAATCAGAGCTGTTTTATCACTTTTACACTTAAAGAAACTGCTATGAAAACCTTAACAACTGGAAACAGGATACCCGAATCAAGCCTTATACACACATGAAAGAAACAAGTGAAAGTGTAACAGCTGCTGCTGTCATGTTTCCTCACGGTCTGGAGACTCATATCTTTGCTGCAGAGATCATCCAGAGCGCAGGCAAACAAAGCTTTTACCAGCTGCAGAGCTGCTCCAAACAACTAGACCACTTGAACAATTTGCTTTAGGAAGATGTGAGAAGCAGGTTGGTTAGGCGAGTTGTTGTAGAAGAATTTGTGTGAGACACCTGCTGTGGACTGAAAGACTTGCCAAATGTTTCACTTTTTTTTGAGTTTACATATATACACAGTACTAAAACTTCATTCCTTCTGTGTTTTTCTTCATCTTTTGAATTTTTCCTATTTCTGGAAGTACCCAAATCCAACATTTGCATGCTGAAATTGCTTTGGTTCATTTATCTTCTCAAGATCTTTTTGCACAAAAGAGTGCACGTTCATTTTCTGTCAGAACTATGAGTGAAGTCAGAGATTGAGTCACTGTTAATTAATTTCTGAATCTTACCTCATAACCTTTATTCCTTTATGGTTTTCCATGGTGTATGTGGAGAGAGACTGTTCAATTCCTGGAAATTGTATGAAAAGATCACAGGCCATGGATTAGGACTCTCCTAGTGTAATTAACTGAGATTCTTACTCTGGTTTACATGAATAAGAGTGCTGCATAAAGTTTGATCCGTGCAGCTTAGCTTCTAAGAGAGCTGCTCCTGCTGAAGAGTCTGAGTATTTGGGAATGCTTTGGCTTTTTCTAGCCTTTGCATTGATGTCCCATGCTTATGAAGACAATGGAAAACAACATAGCGCACCTACAGGTTGAAAGGACTGTTATTTTTGACCTGGCTAAGCTTGCTTTCCTAATCACATGGTATCTTAAATATTTTACAGATTCAGAAGTGTATCTAAGTATAATTCACAGCCTCACCCCACCCCCCCATTCCCCCCCAGATTCTTGCTGAGAGGGGATATGATCTGGCCTGTTGTTTGTTCTGGGTAGCATATGTAATAATTTGGCTTATCTTGATTCTTCCCACATTTCCCTAGACCATTCTGCATCTTAGGTTTTGCAGATCTTATTGTGGATTTTTTGTGTGGGAGCAGATTTGTGTTTTCAACTGGTATGGCAGCAGATCAAGCAGAAGGTTTTGGCTTGTGCACAGATTCTGGAGGCAGGTTTTTGTAGAAGGTTTCTCTGATTTTTGGCTTTTGAGCCATGGGAGCATATACCATGTATTACTTGATTACAAGTTAGCCCACTCACTAAATAGTTTGCTGACCACATACAGTAATGTAAGAAGAGGGCTGAAAAACAGAGATAATCCTGAACAAAGCTCAGAAAAAGCACATCTCACAGCACAGATGTATCAGATGCCGAATGCCAAGTGAAATTTCCTAATTAAGCTGCTGGAATGTGATTATGTAAGATACAAGTTTGACACTAGCTTTGTGACATGCTGGTTATCCTGGCACTGCCTGCAAAATGACCAAAGAGGATTAACAGTACTGAGGCTATAAAGATGCTTCTGAGTTGTTCCATTTCTTCTGACACACCAGCTCTGTGAGCAATGGCTACTGTATTCCACGCAGTGGTGGAACTCCTACTTCCTAAATGCTGAGAACTGGTCTGTGTCAAGTACATGCACAGATAGGTGCTTCTCAGTAAAAAGAAGAAAGTTAAGAAAATTGTTGGAAGGTCTGTAGTGAATCAAGTCTAGTTCACCGCTTGAACTCAGGTCTTCTTACAGTGAGTCTTTTGATTTACATATGTGACTGTCTTGAGAATACAAAATGCTAAACACTCACTTTAGCCAAGGCCACAATGTAAGAAAAATGTATCTTATTAAAAAAAGCCAAAAAACACCAAAACCAAACCAAATTAAAAAAGTGTGCATTTCCCTGTATACATGCTTCTTAGTGTGTGGTATATAACAGAGCCTTCCAGATAAATTCCTTGGATGTAATCCTATTCTCATTAAACCCGCGCAAGCTCTACTAACATAACTGAGGAAAGAATTTTTCCTATAAGAATTATATTTCTAATAAGCAGGAAGCAGAGCCCTTTGGCAAATCACCTATCCTGCAACTCTGAGCCTTTTGGCAAACCACCTATCCTGCAACTCTGACTGAACAACACTAAAACAAAGAACATAAAGCAAAATTGGCTCAGAAGACTCACAAAAGAGGGGCTACATACAACAGACTGAACAGGGGAGTCGCATACAAAGCATATCTACTTCTGTTGTGGAGATGATAACTATACTGCGTAGGTAGATTTCTGTCTTTTAATGTGAAGTGGAATGGAATCTAGGGTTACTTCCCAATTTTAGTAAAGGCGTCCACTCTGAGTCCCAAAACACAGGGATTTTTAGCCAACTTTTATTAAAAACAATCTGGTAATTGTCCTTTCCAGTAACAAAGCTTAAATGGTGCTCTATCTCAGTGGTTGTTTATCCAATGCAAGTGTAGAATCCAGCAGGGAATGAGATTCTGTGAAAAAGCTCTGCATGAGAAGAGATTTATTTAAATTCTTAAAAAGCATCAACAGAACATTAAATTGGAAGAAGCTGTTGACTCCCTCAAAGGCAGAGAGGGCCTGCAGGGAGACCTAGGCAAGTCAGAGAGCTTGGCAATCACCCACATGAAGTTAAACAAAGGCAAGTGCTGGATTTTGCACCTGGGACTGAACAACCTTGTATGTCCATAAAGGCTGGGGAATGAAAGGCTGGAAATGGACCTGGGAGTCCTGGTCGATGGCAAGTTGAATATGAGTCAGCAGTGCCCTGACAGCCAGGAGGGCCAACCATGTCCTGGGGGGCATCAGGGAAAGTTGGTTGAGGGAGGGGACTGTCCTCCTCTATGCTGTGCTGATGTGGCCTCACCACAAGTCCTGTGTGCAGTTTTGATTACCACATTATAAGACAGATATGAAGTTATTAGAGGGTATCTCAAGGAGGGCAACAAAGATGGTGAAGATCCTTGAGAGGAAGCCATAGGAGGAGGTCACTTGGCTTGTTCAGCCTGGAGAAGAGGAGGCTTAAGGGAGACCTCATCACAGTCTACAACTTCCTCATGAGGGGAAGCAGAGGGGCAGGCACTGATCTCTTCTCTCTGGTGATCAGTGACAGGGCCCATCATGAAGCTGTTGTCAGGGAAGGTTTTGGTTAGATATTAAGAAAAGCTTCTTCACTCAGAGAGTGGTGAGCACTGGCACATGCTCCCCAGGGAAGTGGTCACAGCACCGAGTTTGCCAGAGTTCAAGAAGCTTCTGGACAGTGCTCTCAGGCACAGGGTGTGGTTCTTGGGGCTCTGTTTTGCAGGGCCAGGAGCTGGATTTCATGGTCCTTGTGGGTCCCTTCCAACTCAGGGAATTCTGTGATTGTATGAACAGATCAGTTAGAACCAGGCACTAAGGTAGCAAGTAATCAAACAGTTGGGTTTTTTTGTGCATAAGAAAAACTAATAGTTTAGTAGATAAATTATTTAAATCCTGTGTATTTTTCTCTCTTTTATCTTTGTAGGGAGGGTTGGGATGCATAGAAATGAAATGACTGAAAAAATTACCTTTTAGGTCATTTTTCTTTCCTCAGTTGTCCTGGGATTTCTGCTAATTTTGACTGGAGAGAAGTAGATCCATGACATGATCCCTTTTCAATTGCTTGTAGGTAAACGTAGCACAGAGTACCTGCCTCTGAAACTCTGCAGGTTACAGCTGCTGTAGGAAGCAGCAGATTCCATACTGTGGTCATTGGGGATCATACCATGGGCAAGCGGTTTCTTTGCACATGTTTGGCTTTGTGAACTTCACTGTAGTGTGGTAATCTATAGCATAGAAAATGTAATTTTGTTATCTTTTAAGTTTCTGGATAGATAGACTGTAGTTCCATTCCTAACTGAATACTGAAGGTATGTAGTCTTGTAAAAGACAGCAAGAATAGAAAAACTGAATGCACCTGTTCTCTTAGCTACAGTCGGTGTTGATTGAAAGAGAATGGAAACTTTACATGACTCTTCATCTGTATTTTTTTCCACATTACTTTAGAGCCAGGTCTTATAAAGCTGTACACATAGAAACCATATATTTTATTTAAAAGGTCCTATCTGATCTTTTTTATTCACTCAAGATTCATCACATTTTTACCACTTTGCTGATTTTGATGATTTTGTAAAATGGCTGTTTTCATTTACATCACTCTTTGAAATGACTGCAGGGGTTTTTTGGCATACGTTTTCTCCTGTTGTTAATCAAAATCTGTTGGACTGTGGAAATCTCTTAAAACTACTGAAATGAACAAGAAAAAAAAATCTCATTATGACCTCTCTGTACTTAAAGAGGAATCTTAAGTGCATGATGACCTTTTTTTACTACCACAAAAGAATTACTTCACAAGTAGTGAATTATGGCCCAGGCATTGGATCTGTCTTGGAGACTCACAGAAAGGGACTTCATTAGTAATGAAAAATTAATTTGAAATTAACAAAAAAAAAGACTAAGTAAAATCATCAGTTGCCCTACCAGTATGATTGTGAGAGTGTGTGAAACATTACATTTTTTGTATTAATTAGGAGGAGGAGGAGGGAAGGAAGAAGTGCAAAAGGCTAACATCAACAGTCTTCCTTCTTTTTGGAAAACTCAGAAAAAAAGATCCAGTGGGACTGCTGCAAAAAAGCCTTACTCCAGCTTCTTGATAGCCAGTGCTTCGTTGGTGCTACTAGGCTACTATTAGGTTCCCCCAAAGCCTCTGCTTCTCCAGGCCACTTCCCTCAGCTTCTCATTTTCTTTCTTACAACACCAGAATTCATATATTGAACTAATACTAAAATGGAAAATCTTTATTTTCTTTTAGAATTAGTTTTAAGATACAAATCTCTCAACTGCTTGGGGCCTGCTCATTTTACCAACTGCAAGTCTGACTCTGAAATGGTTTTATGGAGACTTAAAATGCTAGAGTGAAAACTGAGGGCCTGTTCTTCATGTAATTTCTGTGTAGCGCCAATTTTCTTTCCTTCCTCACTGAGCTACATGGCCTCGTTTATTCTCTGTTGGGGTTACATGCTGATTCTTCTACGGTTTAAAATTGGGTGACAGAAGAAAATAATAACTGATTCAGTACAACAGTAATAATAACGTATTAAACAGCAATTAACTCCAATAGCAAGATGCAGTGGCTCGGCTCTTACCCAGATGCAAATAGCTCATGGGGTCTTCATCTGTTAACAGGAGCCTGGGGAATGCCACATCAGGAAAGGAGATCCTTGCTGTGCTAGGTTATAATTTGTTTAACTTTCCTCACAAGTACACAAAAAGGAAATTCCACCTTTATCTTCGGTTATAGTTCTTCATAATAGCAGAAGATGCAGGAGTTTTCCAAGACCCAGCTGGGTGTAGTTCTCAGGAACTTAAAGCTGGTCTAAAGACTTCTGTGTTTCTCTCTAGCCTGAATTATCCTATGTTCTCTTATGTTCACTCTCCTCAATTAAAAGTAGGGGGTTTGTGCATAACTGTATCGTGGTAATCTGTTTTTTAAATTGTATTGACCAATCACATTTGAATTAGAAAACATCAAAAATTCTGCTTGAACATTGTCTTGATGGGTTCTCTGATTACATCACCTATTTTTCCTGTGGCTTCACAGTGGAATTTCACTGGAGAGTTCTGTAAAATACAGTAATACTGTTTTCTACATCTTTTTTTTCTTTATATTTGTTAGGAATTGGCTGTATCTCAGTCTTGCTCTGTTTATTGGTCATTATGCAATAATACATATGAGAAAGTGAATGTGAGAGAGTCTTTCATCCTCATTCAAATAATTTTTATCATTTTCTTTCAAGTTATCATCACTGGGAATGAAAAAGGGAAGCCACAACTCTTCTGCAGGCACATAAAATTTCTTTTCTGTTGTGGGTAGTCAGTGACCAGTCAGATGTTTTTCTTGAAGAATGCTTGGTCTGTTTCGTACATGTGAGAGATGTCTTTTAGGCATTACGATTGTAGTATTTTTAAGGTACTAATGTTTGCAGACTGAGTTTTGGGGTGATCTGTTTCACAGTTTTTCATTATGTTATTCTTTTGCTTCAAATAAAAAGTTATTGATAATCAGTTTCTTCATAGAAATTTTTAGTATCAAAATTACTTCTGATCATCAACTCTGCCTGTTTTGAAAAGAAATTTGACGCAGTCTGTGTCACTGGTGTCATCAAGAATAGGATTAAGGAGCAGGATTTAATTCACTTAGCTTTAACAGAAGAAGTCACAAATGGCTTTATCAGTTAAATTACTTGTGACAGAATTGTTTGTTTATGTCCCTAATATTCCTGTGGTATGCTTTTGAATAACAGATCATTTAAGCTGAGTTGCACATCTGAAAGACTAACATTTTGCCAATATTCAGTTACCTTATTCCATATACTTGTTAGTGTAAGAGGCAGTTTAATTGAGAAATGAATCCTAATAAAATGCCTTTTTAGTAATTCATTTTGAAAACCATTTGACCTTAACTACAATGAAAGTGGACTGTAAAAATCATCATAGATTCCCTTCCTTGAACTTTTCATAATGCTGAAAAATGACTGAGGGAAAGGAGCAAGATCCTGTTACTGTACTCTGTTTGAACAGCTGTACTTCATTGAGTGGAGGCTTGTGTTACACACAGTTTGTGATAGGAAGTAAATGCTTTTAAAACAACTAAGGAGACAGGTCTTTAACCTCCACCTTTTCAGATACTTTGTTCACTCATTTAGCTTCTGTTGAGGTCTTGGGAAACATTTAAAATACAAATTATTATTAAATACTGAAGCTCACCTGAATAATTCATTTCCTAATGAACCTATTAGGCAGAGATGCACTGAGATGATATGGGGGGGGGGGGGTTGAGAGAAATCACTAATTCTTGATATAGTGAACACTTGTTTCTTCAGAAAGGAATGCATTTAAAGAAGAAAGAATTCTCAGATTCAGTGCTAAGTGTTTTGTAATAGCTGAAATTACAGATTGATTTCAGCAGTTGTAAGTATTTTCAAGAACTTAGAAGACATTCAAAAAGGTTGTAATTTAAATTACCAAATTGTCAAAATTAATTAGATTTAAAATTCTCAGTTTCTAGTGTTCAAGACTGTTACCTCCTGTTACAAGACTATCTAGTCCCCTGAAATAGTGAAGATACTTTGAGATTCATTAAGCGCACTTTTTGGCATTACTTTACATTGCAAGTACATGCTAATCACCAGACCTAAATTATTTGATGCATGCTTGGCGCCAGATAATTTAAGGACTTTAAATACACATTATAAGATCGTTCTGTGAATGTAATTCTGATATCCACCAAAGGCACTTCTCTAGTGGCTCTGGTGAAACAAATGAGTGGCAAAGAGAGTGTGCAGCCGGCAGACAGCCAGTCCACTTTCTGTAATCAGGCCTTGTGTGTACTTCATCCCTTGAAATACATGAGACCTTAAAGGTAGGTTTATGCTAAACAGGCATTATTTGGGCTGCATTGCTCACACACCTCTTCCTTTTTTCCTGTAGTTAAGGTAATCCTCGTAGCTATACATTTGGTGGCCTTGAATATTTCTGTCTTAATTTCCCACTTCAGACTGGCCAGATACCATATATAGTGCAGAGAGGCCACCCAGGTCTGCACTTAAATGAGAAAATGCCATTATATATAATCAGGATTTTGAAGTATTCTTTGCTTCAGTGCATTAGAGATGTCATGCCTTCAGAGGCCAGGACTGACACAGGTTTTGCCTTTTTTTTCTAGCAATTTTTTTTCTGAACTGTAACAATAGAGCCAATTCTCTCCTTTGGCTGGGTCAAGGATTCCCAGCAAGCATCCGTCTGTTTTTCCATTTGTCACTAGTGGGCAGGCAATGGACGTGTTTTGTGGTCTGTGGTGCAACTGGGTTAAAGATTCATGCATTCCAGAAAAATGGAAGCATAAAAGATGATACCAGTTAGGTTGTTTAAATTTCACGCCTAAGATTTTTGGAACATTTTGTCTACCCTTCTAGTCTTGAATTACAACAAATGCGGGCATGAGAGCATCCTCGGTCCTTGTCCCTCTGAATCCTGTAACAGAGCTCCTATTGACTCCTTTTATCAGGACTCAGCTCAGGCTTTCTTGCTGTTTAATTGTCATCTCACATAGCCTTCTGCTCCTCCAACAATGATTTTAGTTCCTGCCACAGCCTCACCTTCCTCAGAATGAAGTTTACGTTGACTTGTGTCCAGTGACAGACATGTAAGCCAGCCTACCCAAACTTAGCTTTGAGCATTAGCTTTTATTACCTACTATACAGTGGCAAAATAGCAAAGTGTAAATTAGTGGATTAGTTGCTTTTATCTTAAGAAAAAAGGCCTTGTGAAACAAATGTTGCTTTGTTCTTTACTACAAACCTCATTAGAAATTCTGTGTTTTGCAGAGGTTAATATACTGTGGGCTGCGCACCAAGTACACCATAGTTCTGAAGATTACAATTTATTCACAGCCTTGAGACAATCTGTAGTGCAGAAATACACCGCCTGGGTAAGTTGCAAAGGATTTGACAAACAATATCAACAAGATTTAGTAAAAGTGAAAACATGGTGTTTATTCTCCTTCAAAGAAAACCATAATTTTTTACAGATGTTTGACTCTGAAAGCACAGAAGGTGAAACTGAAGAATCTAAGAATCATAAGCTTTAAAATAATATTCACTAATGTTTGTGCAGCAAACTTGAAAAAAGCTACAGTAGTTAAGTTAAAGAAGGCTAATTATGTAACCCTGAATTTATATTTTCACGACTTTTTACTAGAATGGGGATTTTTTTCATTCAGTTATTCATGCATAAGTATAGGAAAAGAGCAGACTATAATGTAACTACTTGAGAATATGTCTGTATAACTAAAAGAAGCAGGGAAAGAAATAATTGTTAAAAATTGCTTTGGACATGCAAATATATTTATTTGTCTCTGCTCTTTCATGTTGTGTCAGTACTCTAGTAGCTAAGAGCGCTATGTCACTACTTTTACCCAGTGTTATTTCATACACAATTTATTTGAAATGGTGAGCTGTGTACACATGCAATATTAATTGAGTATTCGTTTACAGACCTAAAAATGTGTATTTCCAAATGCATTCATAAATGTAACATAATATTTAGAGTTTAGTTCTGGGCCCAGGATAACTGCTGATTTCCTCAGTTGCGCTCTCATGTTCTCTTTTGACTCTGTTTTTTCACTCAGATTGTAGTTTGTGTGGTTCTTGTTTTTTATTTAATAATTTTCTAATTCTGCATTTTCAGAATTAGAGTTCAAAAGGAATATTCTCTATCTACATATATAAATATTTACATATAAAATATATACATATAATTATATATTTACATTATAGATTTTATATGTTATTTTATATCTCTCTCTATATATATTTATATATACTCTCCAATGAGGTATAATATGGGTGGTGAAGGAAACCCACGGTCCTCTGGCAGTCTCTACATCCAGCCTGTGAACAAATGACTCAAAGTCAAAAGTGTGTGCTCACACATGCAAATTCACTAACTTCAGTAAAATTAGTCTGGATTTATGCTTACAGAACTGAATATGGACTTAACCTGTTTTTGGTAACTGTTTTAAGTGCATGCAATTAAATTAGTTAAAAGTCCTAAGTTACAAGAAAATTACTAGTTCTTCTGAAAATCATGAAGCAGTATTATTTTTTAAATTTCTTTCTTAAAGTCTTATGTATAAATTCTCATTCTTTATTCATGCAAAAAATAATCATCTGATGTTACGAAGAGTGCCTAAAATTTAATTTACTATCGTGAGCAATAGTGGAAAGGATGCATCTCTGTGACAACTCTGCTTCCTCTGTAAATACTGCTATGTTAAAGATTTAACCTTTGCCCATTTCCCCTTTGGGACCATATGTGCTAATGCTTAACTAAAACAATAATTAAAAAGAGAGAAAAAGCCTGTGTGTACATATGGGTGTGTGCATGAGCGCTTTGTCTGCCTTCATGGTTTTGAGGATGATAGCTCAGAAAACATAAAATATTCAGGAAGACCAAGATGTCTGGCCACCTTGGATTCCAAAGACCATCCTTAGGACCCCACTGATAGCACTTGGCGAATAATATATATGCATTTATAATTCATTTGCTTTGTGCGAAGGCAAACGAACCTAGGAATACATTGTACTTTTATGTGCAGTGGGTTTTTCCACCATATATTTGGTATTCACCAAAACATGTGGTTAATGTAAATACTGTTTTGCCCCCTCCCAAGAACTTTTGAGACATATGCCAGGGTTTTTTTCTGCAAAATCTCACTGTGTATGATCCCAGTTCTTGCTAATTCTTACTGAACTGCTGTTTTTGGACTTTCAGACTTGTCCAAAACCGTGGATGGATCTGCCTTGAAGCTAAAACTCAGTGAAGCCTTTAGTTAATCTCAGAGTGATCTGGTTGTTAAATGTGTACTGTATTGTACCTTTGAATGCAGTTTGTCATCCATTTGTGGAGACTCTGAGAAAGTTGTGGTGGATGGTGTGGGATTGTGGGACTGCTCTGCTGCCAGTTCTGTAGTGTTTTAAGTTAAACATTGTAAGATAAATAAATCAGCATATTAATCTATGTGGATTGTGCTCAAACTGATGGAAAAGATGTGAAATTGAAGAGAATTGCAAAATGTGCTTGACAATCAATGGTGTGAGATGCACTCCTGAATTTGGAACCAAATGTGCAGTGCTTCATGTTGTTTGCATACACAGTGTGTCTGGTTCTCCAGTGGAGAGGCCATAGAGAAGCAAATCTACTGTGAAGATTGAAAGATTGTGTTGAAGCCCATTTTGTGGGAAAAAGATGTAGAAAAAAAGGTGTATTAATTTTTAAGAAGAAAATAGCAAGCTAATGGAAGATAATGCTATATAAATTAATATATAAGTGATGAAATACTAAGTCAAAGTGCAGTTGTGAAAGGAGAGATTTGCACATGCACCTTGAAAAGCTCTGATTTAATGTGTTGAGTACCAGTTCTCAACTTTCCTCCAAGGGTAAGATTTAATTGGAAATATTAGACCCATAATAATTTGATAGCTTTAGACTATACATTTAGATAAAGGATTGAATTATGACTTGGTATAAAAGCAGTGGAAATATCTATATATAAATTTGGAGAGCAAATAGGTAGCACAGTTCATTTCGGCACAGTCAGAAAGTTGACTTCTTGTCTGCTGAGGAGTCTGCCAGATCTGGAATCTGTAAGAGATATTTGTTTTTTTTTTTTATCGTTGCCTTTAACTCCTGCAGGTTCCTCACACGAGTTCATGCCCACAGAAACCAGCTGTCGGCAGCTGTCCTGCAACCCCCCACACCCTGCAGACCCTCCACGGCTGCATCAGCAGGTGGCCCCAGAGACCCAGGGTGCATGTGGAGCGGCTCAGCACAGGAAACTCTGCGCTGCTGCTAAACCTCAGGAGTTTCAATTAGTTCCCTTTCTGTAGTGGAAATGTTTATAAGCTTTTACTTACAAATGAGAGGGATAAAGGTAGAGATGCCCACATCAGAGTGTGCAGTGGACATGCACTCTTCCAAAGGGGCAGTGCCTTCAGTGTGGAGGCACACAACTGCAAAAATCCCTCTCCACCCCCTCACTGGGTGCCTTTCTCATCAGCTCTTATGGCACCTTCTCAATCTCTGCTGCTGAATCCACAAGTGGGAAAAGAACTGTGAGTGTAATAAATGTTCTGCAGCTTTGACCAGAAATTCCATCTTGGAGCCAGGAAAGATTTTTCTCTACAGATTAGTGAAAGCTAGTACCTTCCCATGAAATGTTTTGATTTGGTGAACTGGCATTTCCAGTGAAAGATTATTTAATGATTTTTTGTTGTTGTTGTTTTTTTGTTTGTGTGTGTGTGTGTGTCTGACATTGATCTTGTTTCAGTAGAACTGCAAATAAGGAGAAACTGAATCTTTGTATGGGAGAGGTTTTCAGTCCTCACTAAGCTTTCCACTACTGTAAATGATCTTTGTAATCCCTTCTGTGCAAAATAAAGCTTACATTGCAATGAAACGTGAGGCAGTTAGGAAAGCATTCTGCTTTGTCAATCTCAAATTTACCTGTAGCTTTATATAAAGTTTCCTTCATCTCACCCATTAGCAGGGAAATCCTAGTACTCTTGTGAAAAGCAGGTTAGAAATAAATATGAGCTTTCCTTCTCCTTTGAATCATCTGTAAATACACCAAATTTCCTCTGATATTTTTAGGGAAAAAGCGTGTCATTTTTTCACCCTGCTTTCAATGTTGTAGCCACTTCTGTGAATAATCTGAAAACCATTTGTGTTTTATTTGTTTGTCTGTTGGTTTTTTGTTGGTTTTGTTTTTTTCTTAAATCAACTTCCTCTCCATTCCTTAAAAAAAAATAAAATTTAAAAAACATGCTGTTACCATGCCATTACACAGGTACAATCAATAACAAGAGAAAACTGAAGTAACTTTACTTGAATGTTGCTGTGTCCTATTCTGTTGGCTTCTTTTAAGATAACCTTTGAGAAAAACCATGACAGCCCTCTGATCGTCTGAGAGCACCTCTTGGTCATTCTTTTGTAGCTCACCCACTTTTAGCAAGGAATTACTAAGGGGCTCCAAGTTAAAGGAAGGAAGAAAAAGGAACTCAGAAAAGAGAATGACTTCATGCCAGTGTTCAGAGCATTTCTACTGAAGTATTGGGAAGCTTGCACTACATTTCTGTTTAAGAGCATGGAGATATGTGTATTTTCCCTGAGTGTCTCTGTTTTTAAAGATACTTCTGTTTGGTTTAGGAAAAATGTCTGTATTTTAGAGAAGTATTAGATTTTTGATGCAGGTGATACAACACAATGTCAGGTACAAGGGAAAAGAAAAAGATAAGCCTTTTTCTGAAGAAAGCAGAACTTGACTTTTAACATACGAGGGTCTTCAAAGTTTTAATCTATTGCTCAGCCAGTTAAGCAATTAATTGTGAAATTCCTGGGACTTTACTTTGTATATACGATACCAGGGTGTTTCTGAGTAAACAGTTTTCTAATACTGTTTTCGTACTGTTTTTTATGACTTAGCAATAGATTGGGACTTTAAGGGAAATGCCATGGGAAAGTTAGGGTGGGCATTTGTAATTAACTTGGAAAGCCAAGTAACGGGCCTTACCCTTATAGTGCTCATGTTGGGAGTTTGGATGCAAAAACTATTGTGTTATAAATTCACACCTTATTTACTCTGTGATAATTCTACCCTTTAAGTGAACCATTCATGTCAAGGATATGTTGCTGTCTGATCCATACAATACAGAGAATAAGCATCTAATATCAGGATTTATGAATTCTTTTCTTGATTTTTCTACTTGCTCAGTATGACTTTTGGGAAATCTCTTTGGATCAATTTATGTCTCATTTGCTGTAGCACATCCAGTAGTAACATAATGATTAGTGTCTATGTATGCTATGTAATTTCTACATTATGGAGGTATTATAAGAAGCAAGTATATCATGTAGTGCTTTGAGCTCCTGAGATAGTACTTCATTATATTATCATGAGTTCAGAATTAGATATCTAATGTATGATTTTTTTCTTGTTTTTCAGATGTTCAACTTGCCCATGGCTCTTTTCATTCCCCCTTCAGTGTTTGCTGTTCATTTACAGTTTAATCTACTTTACCAGTTTTGGATACATACAGAGGTAAACGAGGTTTTTAAGCCATACCTAAACAGTTAGCCTGAAGCAGTGTCCTGGAAATCCACTAGCAGCTGATTTATTGTGTAAGAAATATCTTTGTCTGATTTCTTTAAGGAGAAACATCTGTTCATTTTTATTCCTTTTTCTGAATATATATTGCTAAGTTTATAAGAAGCAATGAGGCCAGTTGGTCCCAATTAGATTTAAAAGTAACTGTAAGGAATCAAAACTTTTTGCTATTTTAATAGTATATTTTTCTATCTTGCAGCTTATTAAACATTTTTGGCAGATACTGAAACTGATTTCATTTGTAAGATAAATATTTTAGGGAAAAATATCCAAAAGCCATTGCCTCTTAAAAATCATGTAGAAATGCATCTAGAGTCAGATATTGTTTCTTTCTTAGTGCAAGGAATTCTCAGATGAAAAATGCTCTTTGATTATCTGATGGCTATTTGTTTATGACTGCACCACTTTATTTATGTTTTGTGAGTGCATAGACCATACCTAGTTTACATACAAACTCAGTTAATAACCCACGGTAATTAGTAAGTAGTTTCCCCACACGTGGTAGTTCAATGGCCTTTGCCTTCTTCCTTGTTTTACAATAGAGGTGTTTAAAGGTATTCAGTGTCATAAGTCAGTAGCATATTTCTCAGTAGTGACAAGTGGTCTGTGGGCTAATTATTTCTACAACACTTATACATACACAATACATGCTGTGTGTGATTATTCTGCCCATACAGATGCAATTTCCCCTTTAGTTTCATAATGGGATATGAAAATCAGTTTTTCTTTATATGCTATTTTAAGTGACTGTATTGTTTAAACTACAGTTTTTTCTTTTATTGTTTCTGTTTCCTTAAAAAAAAAATCAAAAAATAAAAAGATAGTTATAGTGAATCAGTAGCAAACTATTGTTGTTGACATTTCACTTCTCTTGGACACATTTCTAAAATAATTAATATGTGTCTGATATTCTGTAACACCACGTGACTAAGGAGGGCTTATGATAAAATGTCACACACATCACCATAACTCAAGCAATACAGTTAAGCTTTTTAAAATGTTTTGAACACATTCAAGCACTTTTTGAAACTATACCTAATGAATACTATGAATCACATGGTAACAAAGTTTCTTTGACCATGCTTTAGGTTCCACAAACTATTACTAGTGTGTGTTGCCACTGAGAAAAATGTAGTATGCCTCATCTGCATCTTCTCTGCTGTATGAAGCCATCTCTTCCTTGGCTGAGAGGTTTCTCACATTCTGCTGCATAGCAGTAACTCAGTGAGTCTCAGCATTGGTGCTACACTGCATGTCTAAAGTTTCTAAAGTGAATTCCAGATGCTTATGAATTGCCTACATCCCTCTAAAGCGCTAAATCCTTCGTAGGGCTTAAAAGGAATTTCCATAGCATACGTGCAATGTGCCAAGTTTAGACACTAGTCTAAACAAGAGTGAATTTCAGTCTCAATGAAAAGATAAGCACTACTTACTATTAAATTATTGTGCCAGTAGAAAAACAATGGATCTTTTGTACTGACCCAGTTGATCTACTCATAGGACTTTGCTTAATGTTGATATTGTTGATTTTGTAGTGCAGCTGAAATCAGTTGAAATATGTTGAAGTCATGCTCTAAGGTCAAATATTATGTCAAAATAGAAATAGGGTTACACTATGTATTAGCAGATTTCCTGCTCCCAAGGGCAAGGAATTGACAGAATAGAGTAAGGAAAGGAAGGGAAATGGTAGCAGCTAGGCAGGTTTATGTTACCCAGTATTTTTGGTGAAATTAATAGGGTGCTTCACCTTTACACTGGGTTTTATTTGCAACAACTATTAAAATTTAATTGTTCATAGCTGTGGCATCTCTAATTCCTTTTTTTTTTCCTAACAGTTCTTTTCTGAGTGTTAATGGCTCTAACACAGACTATGTTAATATGAAAATCCTTTCCGCAAATCTCAGTTTCCATCAGTTACCCAACATACAAGGTTTATTTGGGGCTGCAGACCAGGGTTTCTGTGGAAAACAGTATCCTGTCTCAGTAACTACTATTAGCCCTTGCTCTGAGAGCAGATATTCATCATCCCCCAGCAGCTCTGGTGTCCTCTGGGAGCCCATGGTGGGTGCTGTTACAGCATGACAGTACAAGTCATTAGGGACCATTCTGCCAGTTCAAGGTGTAATAGGTTGCTTCTAAAATGCAGGATCAATTAATAAGAAATGTTGAGTTTTTCTTCAGATTTCTATTGTTTTTCATCAGTATCGATGTTTCCTTAGATACAGTTTGGCCCACATTCACTAGTCAAGTATGTTTAGAAATTGTCACCTTACAACTTTTGATTGTGTATCTTTCTTCTTAGAAAAAATAAAATTAAGTAAGATACAGGAAAAAAAAAAGAAGTCCCCTTTCTTTTGTAGGTGGGGTTTTTTGTTTTACGTAGTACCGAAAAGTTTAAGAAAGGATGTTCACAATTCAGTGTTTTATAGAAGGAAAAAACCACATGATTAATAGGAAATTAATAAGAACGAGTGAAAGTACTTGAGAGTTTCTGAGGGAAAATGGGTTTAGGAGTAATTGAAACTGAATTCAATAATTACAAGAGAATGATCTTGCTGTGCTGAAACTTTCTATGCCATGTTTCAGCCTACAGCAAAGGTTTATAGTCAAATATGATCCTTGATATTTTCCTGTCTTTCCTACTTAAATTTTACATGTGTCCAGTGTTGTTTCAAACAATGTTATGAGATGTTTCCTGTGTTATAACTTTGACCTTTGTCAATATTTGTAATGTTAGTTTTTGCCCAGCTTTCCCACTAGCAGATCAGACATGGTCTATTTTATTTTGAGTGGCTTGTATATTCTGTGACTACAGTATCATAAAGATCAAAAGTACACACCATTCTGTCTCATTTAGACTTCTGTATTTCCTACATACTTGGCATGTGTTAGTTTTTGTCCTTTTATATAAAACAGTACAGCATTTTAAACATTATAAAGCTTATATAAAAATTCATAAAGAAAAGTTGAGTATGTAGAGTGAAAACACAACTTTGTGACTTAACATGATGCACTTTTGTATATTCCAATTACAATTTTTGCTGTCAGAAGTCTGCTTGTGTTTTTTCCCCTGCTTCTCTGTATTCTGGATGGATGAGCCAAGGCCAGAGATATGAGATTCAAGGCCAAGTGCCAGGTCCTGCACTTTGATCACAACAATCCCAGGCAGCACTACAGGCTGAGGAAGACTGGCTGGAAAACTGTTGATCAGAGAAGAACATGGAGATGCTGATTGACAGCCAGCCGGCTGAACATAAGCCAGCAGTTTCCCTGGGTGGGCAAGAAGGGCAGTGGCATCCTGGCTTGTATCAGTAAGAGTGTGGCCAGCAGGACCAGGGCAGTGATCATCCTCCTGTACTCTGCACTGTTGAGGCCACACCTTGAATACTGTGTCCAATTCTTGGCCCCTCACTGCAAGAAAGTCATTGAGGTGCTGGTGTGACCAGAGAAGGGCAACAAAGTCACTGAAGGGCCTGGAGAGTAAATCCTGTGAGGAGCAGATGAAAGAGGTTAATGTGGAGAAAAGGAGACGGAGGGGAGACCTTACCAGTCTTTACACCTACCTGAGAAGAGCTTGTAGCCAGGTGGGGGTTGTTTTCTTTTCCCAGGCAACTGGCAATGAGACAAGAGGCAGTGGCCTCAAGCTGTGCCAGGGGAGAGTCACATTGGACATCATGAAAAATTTCTTCACTGAAGGGTGGTTAAGCATTGGAATGGGCTGCCCAGGGAAGTGGTGGAGTCACCATCTCTGGAAGTGTTCAAGAAATGACTGGACATGGCACTTAGTACCATGGTTTAGTGACATGGTAGTGTTTGGTCAAACATTGGACTCAATGGCCTTGATGGTCTTTTCCAAACTTAATAATTCTGTTATTATTTCACCATGTACATGGCAATCTGAAATGATATCAGAATTTTTTCAAAGATTTTTTAAAAATCTCTGAGTAGTGCCAAAGTATTGAAATAAACTCCTAATAGTTTATTTAAATGGAAAATGAAAAAAAAAATCAACCCAAAAACAACTGAGGAAAACATTTGGCAATGCTGGGTTAATTGGATTCTATCCAATACTATTTACTGTCAGTGGAAATGAGTCAGTAAATCTGCTCTTAAATAGTCTGGGAGAAACATTTCTGTGACTAGACACACCATTCTCATCTAGATCATAAGCAGAATGAAAAAAATACTTCAGTCAAAGAGCACTAAAAATCTAATTTTTCAAAAGCTACAAAATGTTTCATGACTGTTACTGACAGACAGAAATACTCCATTTCAGTTTATTTTCACAGGTGATTCGGAAGGTCTATGGCTTATATTAAACTATATCCTTCCATTATGCATTTATTACAACCAATAAGTTAGGTGTGTTTATAACCTGATAGACACCTGTGAAAAACAGAAATTAGTTTCTGTTGGTTTAGCTGTAATTTTTATGAGATGTCAAATTGTATTTGGAAAGTATCAACTGATCCAGTCCCTGATGCTAGTAATTGCAGCAGCAGATTATTCCTTGCCTGTTTGATCTTTGACATGTATTAGTTTCTGTTTAATTTTCTAGTTTAAGGAAAGACTGTAATCTGCCCTTTACCATACTCACAGAAGTCAGGCTTTCTAAGGCATCTCTTTTTGCCATAAGTCTTTCTGTCTCATCAGGCTCTGGGAGCAGAAAAAGGTGAGTCACAATTATTTAGCAGGAGTAACGTGGTTGAAAACAGGTGAGGAATGGGAATAATTTTGGCAACACCTCATGCAGACTGGAAAGGGAGACTTGATATTGCTACAGATATAGGGAAAAGTACATTTGTTTTTGTCAGAAAACACCAATTCTGTGAAACTGAAACTTGCTGAGGAAATTTATTTTATTTGATAAAGAAATATTTTGCACTTATATGCAGTGTGTAGCGGTGTAAGTTTTTGACTATGTCTTTCTTTAGGTTTGACTTCTGCTCAACTTTTTTTTAATGAAAAGCTTTGAAAGAGAGAAATCATGAAGTGTCCATGCTTTCATGCCCTGCACAGCCCATCTGTCTCCCTGAGTACAGGTGTGCTGTTGTGGACCCGTCCTGAAGTTCTTGCATCAGTTAGCTCATATGTGGGGTCTATTTAAAATACCTGCAGTAGCTTTGTAATTTAGAAACATATTAGTAATCCATTTCTTAAAACTGAAAGGTAAATTTGATCAAGAAATGAGACTTTCAATTTAAGCAGCATTTTAACAAATCTTGTTTGTTCAATATTACCCTTCTGAGTGCTTGTACTGGGAAGGAGTTTGTTTTGTTCTCGTTGATTTGTGAAATTGGAAGAAGGTTTTTGGTGCAGAGCTAAAATATTCAATAGTTTTCAAATAAAAAAGGAGATGCTTTGTTAGTAGGTAAATATCTCTAAGCCTTGTTTACAAAGGCATATATTTATTCTTATTTCAATATATTGTGAATAGTTTCTATAAAGTTGTAAGATATGAGTCAAATGTAATGTGTGGAAGTTTTTGCAAAACCGTGATATACAAGTAGTATACATAGTGGAAACAGAGCATGGTGAACTGATCTGATTTTCTGTCCAAGATAAGAAACATGGTTAGACTCTGGAGTTTTTTGTTGTTTTAGTTTTGGGTTTGTTTGTTTCTTTGGTTGGTTTTTAATTAGAAAGCATCACCAGTGAAAGGTAAAATCAATAGTAATACAATGTAATTGAATAGAACTGTGAAGCTGTAGTATCTCTTGAATTTGATGCTGGAAGGTCACTCTGAGCTCAAATACCATATGTCAAGAAAACCTTTAATTTTCTTTATTCTAGTACATTGGTTCACTTAATGAAAGAGCAAAAAACTAGCAAAAACCAGACATGGGTCTGTCTGATGTTCCCCTTCAAATTAGAAACACACACATCTGTCCTAGTCAGGTTACAAGGGATCAGGAACTTCCCATTCAGGAGGCTTTTGCCAAAAGTCATCAAAGATATGAATATAATTAGAGATGATTACAGCCATTCTCCTAATCTGATGTTCAGGATTATGTCTGTCAAGTCTCAGTGACACAGATGATTTAAGTGGAATTCGAAGAAACAGGTCATGTCATCTGCCAGCCTACTGGGTACTTTCTCACCGTTACAAAGATCCAAGGAATTATTCTAAAACCAATGAGGAATAAATTCTTTGCTGATTTGCATACAGAACAAAATTTTGGTTTACAAAGGAAAGTTCTCATCTCGTTCCTGAAACTGATGCTTTTATCATTCATAAATTCATTGTTTGCTTGCCACAAACTCTCAATTCAAATGTTTTCTCTGGAGAGAAAGAACAAATAACAAATAATTCAGTAATCACCAGAAAGATAAAAATACTTTCTTCAGTGTAGACAGTGATTTTTTTTTTAGGTCCAGATAGGCTATATATACAATGTAGAAAATAAAATTAAGCACGATTGCAATAAACAGATCTCATTGCTTCAGTCCAGCCTGTCTGCCAAAATGGGTTATTAGATTTTTTGACCAACCTGCAGGATGAAAGTCTTGTCATCACTGCACTTGCCAGAACATGGAGGAGACCAAAGCTGACAACACTATCACTAAGCAAAAATACTAGCAATAACTGTTCTACGTTTTCATGTTTCTCTTCCCCCATGAGGGGAGAAAAGTATTATCTTTCTAGATATGTAAAGCACGTAACTCTGCTTTTTGTTTTAAATAAAAAGAATAATAAAAGACAAAGAAAATAAAACATTCACGAGAGAGCACACTGTTCCTTTCCTGCTAATTGCAGGCTGCACTTGAACACAGTTTAATCAGGAAAAACGTAGTGGAATGAGGTATGGAGTTCCTTCCTTGGCACCTAGGACCTCGGTGATGATTGAATGCCAGTGTTATACCTTAGTAGCCTCAGGATGAGTTCTCTTTGGCACTTTTAAGTATCTGAGTCTACCTGGAAGTGCCTTTACACCATGAGCCAGTATTTTATTCTTATCTTGCTTCTCTTTCAACTGAACTGCAAAACTGAGAGAATGAGACTTAAAAATATATCAGTTGTTTAAGTGAACTGTGTATCTGTGTAGCTGGTAGCTCTGAATTCAACACACAGAACAGGAGCCATGATCTTTTACCTTCAAAAGTGACTGCTCCACAATAATAGGCTTATATTGGTGATTTGTGCTTGATGGGCAACGATCCAGGCATAAGAATCCTTCCCCTTTACCTCTTGAAGCTGGGTCACTAGTGAGGCCAGAAATTAAAAGTTTATGGGACAACAGCATAAACAACAACTTCAATTTGATCCAAATAATTAAGTCCTTGAGTTTAAGTGTTGGCTTCTGATCTTTGCACCAGACTCTTCTTGCAAGTGACAGCTGTGAAATGTTTATTTAGGCAGCAGTGGGCCTGACTATTGCTAATCTGCCTGCAGAAGTCCTAAACCCATACTTCAATACTTTTATTTAGGTCACTTCTGTCTATTATGTCTCTGGAGAATTATCAAGATAAAAGTGAAGTGAGCTGCTTTGAGATGCAGCACATTTCAGTACATTCTGCAGCCTGGAAAAGAATCTAAACAACTCATTTAGCAAATAAAATTAATATAATAATGAAAGGGCACCACATTAATGATGGTAGAGGTACTGTTTTTTGTAAAAAAAAAGTTAAAAAAAATCTAATTTTCCATCTTAACATAGTACATGTAATACTCTTGAGTTTTTCTCATAGCTTGTACTCACTGAGAATCTATTTAAATTAGTTAAATTCAAAGCCAACAGAAATTTGAAAGACATATTTGTTAAAAACGCAAACTGTAGGCAGCTGACTATATTTTTATCTGTAAAAAGGAAGATGAAGAGCCTCACTTGGCTATATTTTAGTTTATTTCAGGACTGGCATACTGATTTATGATTTTCTGTTTTTTCCCCTGCAATTGCCAGCATATATTTGTCAAGCTGGTGAAAAATACTGAAATTACATAGCAATTTTTCTCCTGGTGTTTGTTTAAAATCCTTAACTTGATATATGACTGAAAGTGTGACTTGCTCCATGCTATGCTATTTGTAATGCTGCAATTAAAACTCCTTGTAAGTTTCTCATTTTTAGTGGAAAAATTTATTGAAACTTCCTATATGTGCTCACCTTTCCAACAAGGTTTAATTCCTTTTTAGAAGGAAGAAAAGGTTGCATCCACTTATTGAAATTGTTAAATATTCATGTAAGATGTCAATTTGATTCAAGACTTGCCTCCTGGTTGAGGTGTAAAACAATGAAAAGTGACAACAGCATGCCTTCAAGATAATTTATTATAAACACATTTCTTAAGGCTGTATGTTTGTTATATAAATATGCCCTAAACCAGACTATCCATTAAAACTAGGCTTTTACCTCCCATTCCTGCAATCCAGATTTATCAGAAATTCACCCCTATGAAACCCTTTATGGTCCCAACAGGCCTGATTCCTCTCACTTGTTTTATTTCTAAACTATAAATATTGTTTTTTCACTCCTCAGTGTGGAAATCTGGCTATATCCATTTTACATGCTTACTGGAGTAGAAAACTGCCTAATCAGATAGGAAAACAGTTGGCGGTGTATAAATCAGGGTTTGCCGAGGATTTCAAAGTGTGAAACTGGCAGATGAGCACATATCCTAGGAGTTCTGCCTTTCCCCAGCTTCCCTGTAGAGAATTCACATGGCAAATCTGATCACCAGAGCCATCTGTATAAATACATGGGTGTGTTGTCCTGAATTAACACAGCAGCTCGACTGGGGAATGTAATTAAGGTCTTATTTTTAAATTTTCACACCAGACTGTCTGAAATACAGCTTTATATACCAGGAATAAGAATTGATTTTGGTGATGAAATGAATTGTAATGTGTTTTACTACCAACTAGTCTAACAGAAACTCCGAACTTAAGTTCAGGGTGCTCCTCAGTGATGCTCCAGGGATGAATTTACCCTCTCTTGTCCTGCAGATCAGTAACACCGTGCTACTGAAAGTAATGCTGTGCTAGAAACAGCTTTCCTTATCCTCAAAGGGAAAAAAAAAAAGAAAAAAAACAAGCCAGAACTTTTTATATACAAATGGTTTTACTGTAAGGTTGCCTGCTCCACTCAGTCGACATTCCTTCCTAACGTTCATGTTGAAACAGAGTTAAGTAAAGATTCATGTTGCAGTGGTGACAGGAGGAGTTGTTACACAAGATGTAAAGTTTCCCTTGGATTTCATGTCACGATTTTTTCTCATTACTTAAACAAGAACTACATTGAAGTGGTGCAGGTACCAGGCAATAAAGATTTCCCTTGGTGCTGACAAACTCTGAGACCGCAAACGGAGGTGCTTATGTGCCGCAAGAGATATTGCATAATGTTCTTTTCCTTTAGGCTAGGGATTCCTGTCACAAAGGAAACATCTTTATATAAGAACTACTATTGTTGGAAAAAACATTTAGTTCTCATTATAGTTGAAGATTTCAATTCCAGTATGTTTTATTCAGTAATGTAGGGAAACTATTTCTAAGCATGCAGCTTTTAGCCCGCCTTATTTATTACATTGCTCTTGGAGTTCCTTCAATTATTGTCAGTAATTCTGCTTTATTATTTAGTGATAGCGAAATGCAACAGAGGAAATATGTTGGTTTTTAAAGAAAGGAAAGAAAGAAGAATACTTGTTTTGTGGAGAGTTTTGACAAAGCTTTTATATTATGACAAAGCTTTTATAACTAGCGTATGTAAGAGACCTCCATATCTGATTTGCAGGTAGTTTATTAAGTCCTTTTTTTTTTTTTTATTTTGACAAGTGAAAAATTATTTTTGTGGCAATGGAATATTAAGCACTAGAGGAAATAGGAAAAGAGTTTTGTTGGAATGTTGCCGTTCATCTGTGACTCACTAGCATGGGAGTTTAGGTGCACATGATCTGTTAATTGAGAAAAGAAAAATTGGTGTCTGTATCAAGGAAACAAACACAAATGTGAATCCCCACTCATACTGGTCAAAATACAGAAAAGATTTTTGTTGGGCAACAGTTGAGGTATTTCAAATTTTAGGAGATTGGTAGCTATTTTTCTGTATTCCCCAAATAATAAGTGATGAGACAAAGAATAAGAATATTTTATATTCAAGGCAGACTCTTTTTCCTTCAAATAATATGTAACAAGGTTTGAAATACTGTTGGTAGGGATATTGAACAATCAAATTTCATGGATTCGTTTTTTTAACTTTTGAAACTGCTTTGCAGTAAAATGGTCTGATATAAAAATTACTGTAGCAACATTTTTTTAATGAAAATCCTGTTTACAGGCAAAAACCCATGAGTTGATCTGCTAGTTTTATCACATTTATATTGCTTTGGTTTTTTAAAGTTTTAACTTTTTATTTTTTTTTCCCCCTGAAATTTGAACAGTGTGAAAACTTGCTCTAAAAAGACAGCTTGAATACAGGAGTATTTTAAGCTGAAAATGTTTTTCTGTCTTGAATAACTGAGACTTAGTGGTATATGCTTTGGTGGCTACTTGCAACTGCAGCATATGCCTGGTTTCTGCTACAAAGAACACTTGTTTGAAATTAAGGTTCTCCAAAGCAAATGTCTGGACAAAATGAAGGCATGGTAACGAGAATCGGCTAACAGATAACAGTAGATGGAGTGGAGTACTTGCTGCTGCCTTTCTCCTCTCTATTACCTGTTAGACATTATTTGGAACTGTTGTTACACCACATTAAATTTTGTTATGAATCAGTCCCTACAAACGTCATTCTTTTCACTCTGATAGCAGTAAGTTCCTGTCAGCCTGACATGACAGTGTCAGAATCTTACCTTGCAAAAATTGACTTACTGTCCTAGCTTGTTAAAAAATCTGCTTGTAGGAGTTTTGCTCCAGGTAAGATGGCAGAATATAGAAAAATTCAACAAATTTAAACAAAATAATTATCTTCTTTGCCACGTGGTGCTGCAGGAGCCTTCAAAATTCAGATTTCTGGTGATGATATGTTTCTGTTTCTTGGAATACTATATGGTTATATTTAGAGCATATCTGTTTATAAAATATTTATAAAATTTTTGGCACCATGTCTTCCACGGACAACAGGTTTTTGTGTTTTAGGAATGTTCTAAATTCAGTAAGAATTAAGAAGTAAACTTACTGGTAGCAAAAGAAGTTTCTAAAAATAGCACCCAGTATTATTTTGACTCTGGTGAAAAAGTATTTTGTGTGTGTTTTAGACAAAGCATTTATTTATGGATTGATAATTTAATCATATTGGATTTTTGCTTCATCAGGTTCAGAGTTCTGTACCATCTCTGAGCTCAAAAGTCATGCCATTATATTTGTTGTCTCAGATGATATTGTCATCATTATGTGGCTAATATATCTCTGCAATGGAAGTAACCTTGACTGAATAATGAATCGAAGTAGGCTCAGGCATCAATCACCTATTATACTGTAGAGAAGCTATTTCAGTAAATTTGTAAATGTCATCACTCCAAGAAAGACTATTTTAAAGAAGGAGAGAGGTTTCATTATTCAAAGAAAATACTTTTTCTAGGATTAGTGAAAATATTTATTTAAAATTTTACATAAGTTCCCAAGATCCTTAGGGAGCCCCAAGACACAAAGTTCTGCTTTAACATATGGATGTATTATGTAGACGGTCAAAAGGATGAATTTTAATTTTAAAATGTTAATTCAATCAGCTGGATATTGAGACTTGAAGGTATTAATTCTGAGAATATTTTATTATAATCCACCTGTAGGTTAAAAGTGAAGACTGCTATTCCTCACTGATTCCCTGCTCTCCCTAGTACAGATTTGGTTTATTTTCACAAAAATATTTAAAATACGAGGCTAAAAATTTATTAAACCAACTGGATCAAAGTTAGTTGTGGTGTAATAGATAAATCAGTGCTCTCTCAGGTGCTGGGCTGAAGTTCAATCCAAGACATTTGGCTCAGAGTAAGTTAAGTTAATGGTCACATCTCACATAGCTTAAAACAGTGGGATGTTCTTGAGAAAGGTTGGAAATGGAGCTAGCATGAATGATGAATTGTTTCTTACCTTCAGGTGGTCTTTTCAGGCTTGAACTTATTTTGATGAAGAAATAAAATACAAATGGTCCTACTTGCGTTATCCTCTAAGTCTGCTTTTTGAGTCCAGACCTACTTGCACTTGCACAACTATGAAGAGAAATAGAACTGCTGTATTTCAGAATTTTGTTCTGTAAATCTTAAATGAATAAAACTCTTTGTATGTTTAGCTTTTAGATAAATGGACCTGCTGTCAGGAGTAATGACTGCCTCTCTAATTACTGTGGTCTGTGCCAATATTGTTTCTGTTATATTACATATCACCCCTTTCAGCAGTATGAATATTAAATTTACTAATTAAGTTCTGTAGAAGACAAAGGGTTGGTTTCTTAAGGTGTGAGCATTTTTGTTTAACTGATTTTATCCCTCCCTGCCTNAATCAGACATGGTGAATAGGTACCTTTCTAGAATATACTGTGAATAGAAATCCTTTTTGGTCATCTAGCGACTGCATCAGTTTGTGACTGATGGATTTGTGTTTGGGACTAAGGAATGGTTGCTGTATTCAGGTGTCCACACACTTCTGTTGAGCTAACCAAAAAGTCAGTGCTGGCTTTCCTCCATGATACCAGAGAGGTCCTAATTTAGCATAAACTCTGCTGCTACAAACTTAATTCATCCACATTTTCTGACAAAGATTGAAAAGTTAGAGTGAGTTTATAACAACTGATGCTTTCTATTGCTTAGGATTTGGTACTAAAATGATCAAGGCTAGGCTGTCTGCACTGTTGACTCTTTGACTTAGATTGCAGCTCCGCTGTGAATTTATGCTGGTCTCCTTTCTTTTCGTGCCTCCAATTCATGTTGGTGTATTTGTGACCACATATTGGATCAGATTCAGGAACCAATCCAGTTAAATTAACTGAGAAGAACAGAACAAATTTAGCTTTGATTTGCATCAGTTCCCTAGTCAGGTTTGTTGTGTTACTGCATTTGTGTCAGGATAAAAGAAGGCTATTGATAGAAGGACCAAACAGTCAAAGATACTGAAGGAGGAAGGAGTGCTTGTTTCTGGGTCAATGCCATTTGCTGAGGTAAAGTGTTCACATAACTTGGATCACAGAGTTACACTGAGTCCCCAGCAATGCCCCTGGATATGGATAAGAAACATGAGTGAAACAATTTGTATGGAATCACAGAATCATCCGAGTTGGAAGAGACCTGCAAGATCCAACCGTCAAGCCAGCACCACCAGAATCACCCCTAAACCATATCCCCAAGTGCCAAATCCAGACATCTCCTGAACACTTCCAGAGACAGTGATGCCACCACCTCCCTGGGAAACTTATTCCAATGCCTAACCCCTCTTTGTGTGATTTTTTTTTTTTTCTAATATCTAATCTGAACCTCCCCTGGTGCAAATTAAGGCCATTTCCTCTTGTCCTTTCTTTTGGGACATGGCAGAAGAGATCTCAGGTAGTTGTAGAGAACAGTGATGTCTACCTGAATTTCCTCCAGAGTAAACAACCCCAGTTCTCTCAGCTGCTTCTCACAAGGGCATGTTTTCTAGACCTTTCACCAGCTTCTTTGTGCTTTTCTGAACATGCTCTGGCACCTCAATGTCCTTTTTGAAGCAAGGGGCCCCAAAACAGTACCTGAGGTGCAGCCTCACCACTGCTGAGTAGAGTGGGGCAATCACTTCCCTATGACTCCATCTTATTATCAATTATTGATTCCCAGTTCTCTCAACGATTCTCATGAAATTGCAAGCAATTATAGCAATAAGAAGAAAATTCTCCACTGGATGAAAAAGAAATTTAAGTTTCAACTTTATTTCTTTTATTTAACTATTTTTTCATAAAAGTTTTTGTAATAGTAGTACAGTGAAATGATATAGGGAAAAAAAATAGCATTTTTGTCTTTTTATGCTATTCTCCATAATATAAATATTCTCTTTTTTGCATTTCCTCCCTCTCTTTTCATTCTTTCTTTGTGATCTTGCACAGTATTTTCAAGTACATTAAAACATTACATCTTTTAAGGTTATCAACAAACTTGGGCCTCTGGAGTGGATTCTTAATACTCCCAGTCATCACAGAGTTCATCATGGTAAGACAAAAATGGAACCTTTTATTACTTGATGTGTTTGTTGTTTTTTTTCTCAAGGGAGCTATTTTTATAGTAATAATAATGTAAAATTGTACTGTAAATCAGTTTTACAGAAATACTTCAATTTTGATCATTACTTCAAAAAAAGTTCAGTTAGAAATTTCACAGTATTTAAAAAGAAAAAAAAATAGATTTTGTTTAATTTGAAAATTTTTATGTTTAATATTAATTATTGAGCAGAAATTAAGTCTGGATAACATGAAATAATTTGAACACAGAGCAAAACAATTCAATGTTTGTAAATACGAAGAGTGATAGAAAAATATCTCATCCTTCCCTGACTACAGAAAGATCATCAACAAACATGCTTTTGCATTCAAGTATGTGTGAAAAGACATGGTTATGATTTAGAAGAACTGTTAAATGTTTTAGTGGAATTTGGTTTCAGCTGTCTGAATTATTGATAAATCTCAGTCCACACAAATGCATGATGATTGACTTTTCATCAATATTCAGAGGCATTTGGGACTGTACAGCATATGAAAATTAGTTTAATAACTCCACTACATACTGAAAAATGTCATGAACATATCTGAGGAGTAGAAGTGAATTTTATAGATGTCCTTGGTTCATCCAAAGTGCAGATAGAATACATTTAAAAAAAAGTAGGGGAATGGAAGAACAGTTTGAAATGGACATATGCAGTTATGTGTACAAATGCTTGCAATTAGTATTTATTATATCCTCCAAGTGTAAAGTATTTATGGCCTTGTGTAGACTTTTTAAAAAGACTAAAGTGCAGTGTCTAATCCTTAAAATTTGCACAACTACTGGTAGTCGTGGCGGGAGAACCTCTGCTCTTATTTGCTCTGCTGTAATTCTAAACTAATCCTTTTATCCTGATTGGAGTTAAGCTGAGTGACTCTGAAGCTGATCAAGGGTTGTACAGTTGCTCCAGACAATCTCCACGAATTTAAGGATATGTAATCAATGTTTCTTTGCTCGTGCCTTTGAGGAAAGCTGATAGACAAGTGCATTCCCTAGAAGACATAGAAGGATCAGTTTTCCTTGCACAGAAATTAATAATAATGAAGGCAGGTTCAGACATATAATATAGAAGATAGAGACAAATTACAGCCATTAATGAGTTGATCACACATATATATATTTAGCATATATTTTCTTTGGTATAAATTATTGAAATTATTTTTTTTT
This sequence comes from Scytalopus superciliaris, assembly GCA_013400415.1. Classification (NCBI taxonomy): domain Eukaryota; kingdom Metazoa; phylum Chordata; class Aves; order Passeriformes; family Rhinocryptidae; genus Scytalopus; species Scytalopus superciliaris. The sequence continues at coordinate 324,995 of VXBX01001683.1, forward strand.
TGCTTTTTAATTTGTCTTGATAAAAATATTTTGAACTGGTTTTACTCTCCAAATGAATCTTTTTATTTCACAGAAATTTTGGGTATGGCATGTTGGGTTTGTATGTTTGAATCTGAATAGAAAGAGAGCAATAAGTCTAGTAAGAAAAAAGAAATTTTATACAAGTATAAGGAGTGGTGGGTTAGATGTCTTTTAAAATTATTTTTAAAATAAAAAGTGATGCTAATGATGATTTTCCTTCATAATTCAGCTGAATGTATTCTATGTACCATTACTTGTCTCATAAATGATTTTCATTACAGGTAGAAATCCTTACTGCATTGACAAAAATTATGGTGGCACACTCATTATCTGGGACAGGATATTTGGTAAGTAAAAAAAGGTTTACTCTCTCATATTAGTCAGTGTGACAAAAATATGTATACTTTTGAATTTGATTGTTGATTGTTCTTTTGTTTTCTTCTTCCATCAGGAACATTTGAGGCTGAAGATGCAAAAGTTGTATATGGCTTAACACATCCAGTAAATTCATTTGATCCCATCATGCTCCAGGTGCTACAGTTTGTATCAGTGACTTGTATCAACAGTCAGTCATGTTCAAAACAAACTCCTCTCTTAGGCACAGTTGAGGCCATCCTTGCACTGCTGCACAGCCAATTACGTTATCTGAATTTTTTCAGTATTTGATTACAAGACAGTAATTTCTACTCACTGCACGGAGTGATGCAGAGCTTGTAGTAACCTTGAAAATACAGAACAGTGAAATTAACAACTAATTGCAGTGGTGATATAACAGGCTTTAGACTGAATGATGTCTGTTTTGCAATATGCAGTGCAGTATGCAACAATGCATAGATTAAAATATATTTTCTCAGTTGTCTTTCTTCTCTAAATATTGCTATTTCATAAATAATTCCATGATGTAATATCTTTGCTGTTCATATCTCTTCTGCATATTTGCAGTTCAAGGTACTCCAGAATGATTTATATTGACAACATTATATAGCAGCTATCATGGTCTCAACAAAACCTCCAGAATGGACTGAAATAGCTTTTTACTTTAAAAAGCGGGGGGAAAAAAAAGGGAAGAAGTATGTAGTGTGGTGCTTCTTAAATTTATTGGTCCAGTTTTCATTTAAGCCAGATAAAACTTCTCTGTAAAAACCCAAGGAGTAGAGGAGTCCATATTTACATTTCATGACTGTTCATCCCAGGAGTTATCTCAAAAAATCAGAAATTCTACCTGCGTGGGTGTCCGGGCTGGAAACTGGAAGGATGTGCAATTATATTCATTCCATTCAGATACTGAGTAATTTAGTTACTAAGAGTATATGATGTCAAGGCCCCAGTAACCAAATTCTACTTTAAACTATCATAACTATACAATATGCTATTAAATGGTCTGGTTTGATTATAGGAGAGACAGATGGAAAAACTGGTATTCCTCTGGGCAGATGTAATTGTAATCCTCACAGTAAACCAAGGACTTGATATGGCTTCTGCCTACTTCAGCCAGGTTTTCTGAACTGTCTTCATCTATTTCTAATTTATTCTCTTTACAGAGTTGAGAAATCATTTATTTGAAAGCTAAAAAGGAATAAAATCTAATGTTTTACTAAACTTTATTTTACTAACAGTGAAAAATTACTTGATCTTTTTTTTCCAGCTACGTCCCTTAGCTCATATTTGGAACACATTTTGGGCCACACCTGGATTCTGCAATAAGCTTTCTGTCATATTCAAAGGGCCAGGCTGGGGACCAGGCAAACCTAGACTTGGCCTTCCTGAGGAAATCCCGGTGGTAAATAGAACATGCACAGGCTTTCAGTTGTGTGTAATTTACTTGGACCTCTTAATGCTACTGGATCAATGTTAAAAACTCTACACATGCTATTTTAAATTAGCAAATTAGCAGTCATAAAGCATGGGGGCAGATGAAATGGGAACAGAAACTGAAGAAATTAATGTTTTAACTGTGGGTTTTTTTCATTTGAAGGAAAAAATATATTTTTATTTATTTTTTTCATTACTCATTTCCTGAAGAGATTTTCAAAATTTTTCTATAGAGTACAGTAATTTCTCTTCTTTTTTTAGCTGTGGACATGCATACACACAGACAGAGTTAAATTCTGTCTCACACTGGGTAGTATATGAGTTTGACAGTAGATTATCATTGTGCAATTGTCTGTTTCCCTTTTTGTGATTGTAAGTATAAAGAATACTAAAGAATAATAGGCTTCATCAGGTCACTCTTGAAGGCTAGTATCTGTTTTGCTTTATACAGATCACTGGAAAAGAAGTTCCCTTCAATCCAACTGTACCAGCTTATCTTAATTGCTATGCAGTCGTACATTTTGCTGTAATAATGGACTTGTACACGGAACTTCTTGGTACTGTGACTGTGAGTAATTCCTGCCTTTATGAAATAACATCTTCTGCTAACATGTTTAAATATTAAAGCATTGAGTAGAGGCTCTGCAGCCTGACTCATATCTTGAACTATTAAAATAATAACTAGATTCTGCAAAAAGAATCAACATAAATGGCTAAATATATATAATTGTATAATATTAAATATACAGTGTTTGATATTGTTCAGTAAACAGTGTCTAACAACCATAGTTATTTACATATGGAAGATTGCAAAGGTCTTGCAGATATAGAAGGAAGATTGCAAAGGTCTTGCAGTGCTTACAGATGGGAAGGTTCATGTCAGCATTAGTTTGGAGTTGGAGGAGCACAGTCAGGGCAAATTCTTCTTCCAGTCTCCAATATAGAACAGTATTGATAAAAATACAGCAAGGAAAGGCATGTATTTATCCCCTTGTATTTGGGTTGATGGGACCTCCCTGGTAACTGTTTTTCTATGGATATCTGGCAGCCTCTAAGGTGAACTACAAGGGCATATCCACCTACAAGAAGTGAGACATTAACTGCTTCCCAGTTTTCAGGTCATTCTAAGCTCCTTTTTTTCTTCCTTCTGTGATGACTCTTTCTCATTTACAAACCTAAAATCTTCTAGTTATGAAGCAGAATTTAATGCATCTAATATTCCCGCAAATTAGTCAAAGACCTACCAAGACCTACAAAAATACCACAAAAGTCTATCAGTTTGATAAAAAGCCCTTCAGCCATCTTCTTAAACTCTAAGACCTCCTCAGTTAAACAGCAGTCTTGTGTTTATGTCACCCTGTTGGCACAGGCAGGCCATAAGCATTCAGGAGCCTCTTGGGTTCTTCAGCCTCTGCTCTGCTGCGGACCTGTCTTGTGCTTGCATGCTCACCTGGCAGTCTCCAACCCTTGACCAGCAGTGGTTGTTGTCCCCTACCCACCTTGAGAGACACTGCAGCATGGAGCATTCCTGGTGTAATATAAATGCTACCTCAGGCTCAGGCATACTCTTCTGATTAATATTAAGTTATTCTACATATTGTGTTTATCTCTGCAAAGGGTCACACTGCAACTGCAGAGAATTTGAAGATTACTAAATCATCTGAGGCTTAGTCTATTCTAAGTTGTTTCTGAGGACAGGAAATGAAGTCAAATATAAGAATAAATAACTCCACCGTGTACAAGTTATACAGTATACATGATTGCCAGTGTTCTTATATTGAGAAAAGTTTCTACAAGATTTTCTGGATATGCTTCTGGATTCTTACATGCCAGAAGGAACTCATATTTGCATAGGGATCAAACTGTTTGAGTTTATTCATTTGTTTCTTTTTGGTAGTTTTACTATGTTGCTGTTGCTTTTAGCAGCAAGAAGACAGAATTCTGATCGTGAGGATTTTTTCCTATTTTATTGTTTTTTCTTTTTGCCTTTGTCCGGTCCTGGAAGGAAAAATGGATGGTCCATGTTATTTTCTCTGCTGATAACCGTAGCTGTTTAAGAATAAGTAATAAGGGAAGTTGAAAAATGTACCCAAGCCCCAGATGATCATTAAATTCTTTCATTTATGGAAGAAACATCCTGAAGATACACAATTTATGAACTTACTTTAGAAAAGCAACTAGAAAATTCTCTGTACAGAACTGGGGGGTAATAAGGTAGTAAGAATAAGAAGGAGAGCACAAGGGATTAGAAGCACCTCATCTCAGGACATAAACCTTCAGCGTGGGTGTAGAAAGTGCTAGTCCCCAGGCAGAGTTCCAGCATCACTCCGCAGTACAGTGGGGAAGCTGTCATAAGAAGTAAGCTTGTGTATGAATAACTTCACTTGGCAAAAATCTTTCTTCAATATCAGTTTTCCACTACACTGAGTTATGAAATGTCTATGGATACAACTGGAACTTTCTGTCTGGCTATGAATTATGTCATAACTGTGGCATAGCTCCATAAATGGAGAAAACTAACTGTTTTCCTCATCTTTAGGTATAAGTTCCATTTCATAATAGCCATAAGACACAGCACACAGCTATTGCATTTCTCAGGTGATTACAGTTGCTCAGTGTTTGGTCTCACACCCTGTAGAAGTGTTAAATTTCTCTATCCATAAAGAGCAACCATATACGTTCTGAGTGACCTACATTTAACTTATGAAAAGAGCAAAACAAGAAAGAAAAACCACATATTTTCCACAGGAGAGAGCATACAATGTTTGTTTTCTATATCTATCCAGTGAGTAAAACTCGCTTCTGAGCTCTGCACTTCTAGATCTGATCATTGAAGAAATGGTATTTGGATCAGTCCCAGAGAGAGTGCTAGGAGTGTAAAACTGCAGTACATTCAAAGCAAGACTCTCATAGCTCCAGAACTGCACGCATCACATAAATCAAAGTGAAAGGCACCTTAAACACATTTTGCAGCATCTTTTTTATTGTTAATAGATACTGTAACTTTTACTGTGCTTATAATTCTGTGAATATGCAAGCAGTTAGATGAAAAGTGGTAAGGAGCAAGATAGATCTCTTGAAAGCTGAGAACACAATTAATGTACCCATTTCATAGAGAATCACCAAGTACTGTGTATGGAATATTGCTAAGAATTTACAATTTATTTTTTTCCTAGGAATTCTAAGTTAAATAAATTCATACAGCTAAGGTCACCTAACAATACAAATTTCATAGCATTGTATTAGCATTTCTAATTTGAATGTCCAAAGTGTCTGATAGATGACAACAGGGCAGCTGCTAACTTAGGAAATGCAGTGACATCATTCCTAGCAGTTCTTTTGAAACACTGGACAAATCAAGATGAGAAAATACATCTATGTTATTCTTCAAAAGCAATAAAACAATCTGAGTTCTTTGAAATAGAAAAGTCAATTTGGAATATTTCAATGCTTATCTAAATACACATTTGGTATAATATTCCCTTTGTTTAAATGAATTTTTTTTATTACTAAAAAATGATAAAATAATAATGCTGTGGCATTCTGTTGATTACAAAGCCACGTAAGCTTCTTACTAAATTCTATAATCCACTCGCCTTCCTTTTTTAAGGCCCAAAGATATATTTAAAGCTTTCAATGAAATGAAAATCCAACAGAAATATTTTTTTTCTGTTTGATTGCAGCCAATAACCACATTGCAAAGTTGTGGCTGACTTGTAATTGGGGAACCTCCTGTGGTCCCACATGCTTCTCTGTTTATACAAATAGTCCAGTATATAAGTACTCATTTATTTTATATGTATATCCATGCACACTATGTTTAAGTGGAACAAGGATGCTAGCTCTAATGAAGGTGTAAAAGGCACATTCTTTTTGCACTGCTGCTTACAGTGTATACATTTAATATATGATGTTAGTTTAGTGATATAATCCACTGACTATTTTGTTGATTTTGGTAGAGTAATACCTAGAAAATGGATGCCTCAACTGCCAACATCCACTTCATAGGGTGATACATGTTTGAAAGCAAATAAAAGAATCAAGGCAGCATATAACTATATCACTGGAGCTGTATGAGAAAGTTAGGAAGCAAACTAATAATAGTAAAATTTATGCTACATGGCTGGTTTTCTAAAAGCTGTTATTCCCAGTGGTTTTACGGTATATTTCACTGCAAATTTCATGGTAATCCTTGACTAGGAGCACAAATGAGGGAATGCTTTTTTTTTTTTGGTTGTATGTGAATGTGGTGTGCGTACCTAGTGAATGGTAATTACACCTTCTACCTTCATGGTTCCCAGGAACGCTTTATGACTCAGCGTTCATCCCTTCAGAGAGCTGAAGTTTTGGGAAATGGAAAGTTGCAACCCTGTGCTCAGGCATTACAGTGCCATGTATTTGTGTAAATCTGATCATAGTGCCAATTTGAAATTAACTGTGATCTGCAAGTCGTGCTTTAGAGTTCTTTAGTCCTTTGTGCTTTGGACCGCAGGGGTATTTACTATAAGGAATTTTACAGTTAGTGTTCAAAATACTGTGGTTCAAGTAGGAAAATGTCTGAAGAGAAGTGGAAATTGGCCTGAGAAAACAAATCTATAAAATATGATCACACGTGACTCAGGTAGTTATTATGCCAAAGAACTTCATGTAACATTTTAACCATTTAAAGATAAAGGCTTGTTTGTATTTGAGCTTGATTTTTTTTTTTTTAATTATAAGATTGCTTCTTCTGATTAACTAATAAACATTAAAAAGTATTTCTATTTCCCCTTCCCCCTCCCCCATTTTTTTTTTCCTGGAACTCCATGTTTCAAATATATATACAATTTATTAATTTTGTGTCAAGTTCTTAATCTGTGGTTTATTCTTCTGTGGTTAGATAAATGTGGAGAGTCAAATGATACCTCCAGGCTCCATTTTTGCATGTCTTAGAAAAAATGCTTAAAAAAAGTTTCCAGGGTGACGACTCCAAATTCTAGTATTTAATTCTTTCTTTCTTTGTGGAGAGAAAGCTGCAGTCTGAATTACAGTATTACAATATATTGTAATACATCACAATATTACAGTGTATCTGTTATCGAGCTTATAATTATTTCAATGCTCGTCAACAACAATGTAATAGAAACATGATAATAAAAATTATTACTGTATCCTGAAAATGTGTTAACTTTAAAAGGCTCATTTTTAATTTCTTTTTCATAACTCTTCTAGAAATGTGAAATAAAATATATTTTTAAGCAAAGAAAAAAAGTACTTGATAGAAGCTGTGGGTAAAAACACCACTAAAATATGACCCCAAAAGTATCTGCTTTGGGGTAGTGTTTCCATCATCTGCTTATACCCAACTCTTAGGGCAGTACCAAATTTAGGCTTTAGACTTGCAGTCTAGCTAATAGCAAGAAATGGAATCATTCCCAAAATGCTCTCTCTTCACCAATTGCAATGAAAGTGTTGCATAATAACAGGTTTTCAGGCACTTCAGTGAAGGCACTTAAGGGTAAGTAAAATGAATCAGCACCTCGCTTTTCTGAAACTGGAGTCACAAGGAAACCCAGATGCCTGGGACTTGGTGACTGGTTGTCTAATATGAGACAGCTCAGAAACACAGGGAAGGTGGAAAAGTATGAAATCATGCAGCTCTTTTAAATTGGAAATTGGGGATACGCTTGTTCATTCATAGAATGTATTGTTGGATCCTCCCTGAAGACAGGTATTAGCTCTTGTATCAAAACCATTGCAGTTTCATCTATTTCCCATAAAGTGTGATTTTAGCTATATCTTGTAAGGTAGGACTTGATTGACATCTAGATTTGATGTTCAGTTCTCTTTCCTGCCTAAGAGGGATACAAAACTTTACCCTCCTTTTCTCAGAATAGTGCCCTACCACTGTGGGAACATTTTTAAGGCAGTCTGCAGAACCTGGTGCTTCACTCTGGGAACAAAGCAAAATCTGACCCACCTGGCCAGAATGAATAGGTTTAAAAGAAAAGTGTAATTCTTCAACTTAAAAGTAAGGACAGTTTCTAAAGACCAAAGTCTTGAATTCCAGTCCTCATTCCCTGGAAGCCTCCTTTATTTGACAAGTAATAATCATTAAAAAGCATATCAAAGCATTTCTCAGAAATTTATGGGTGAGTTCCCTAATGCCTTTGCCAAATCATGTTTTTCTTTGCTCACTTCTTCAATTTTTGTATGACCCAGTTTCTACAGGAAGCTGAAGCAGGGATTGAACTCACTGTGGCTAGATGAGCCATTAAAGAACTTCTCATTTATTAAATTCAAATAGAATCTGTGCCTGATTTTTATAAAAAAGCTCTGTCCAAACATTTTGTCACTTCAAATCACTTCATGCTAACAATGGAAAGTTCATCATTAGGAGGGATGGAACAGATTGGAAACATAGAAATGAAGTAAGAAGTTTGATTCTCTTCTGGTATAAATCTGTGAAACAGTGGCTTGACAGGTGTCATTTGTGAGATGTGTGTTCTGGCTTGTAAACTGGTGAGGCTGCTGTTTAGCTTGCTTATTGCTGGGATTGAGTTTTCTTTGTTCACTAACTGTTTGTTAAAGATAATCTAAGTAGGTGTTTGCGATTCTTCAGTAAAACAACAGAAAGCTCTCCAGCCAGAGTGTGTGTCTTGATGTGTTTTGCAAACATGGGCACTCTAAGTTCACACAGCTGTAAAACTTGAGATTATCCTCCTGTGGCCTCCCAGGCTCACAGATCCTTACCTTAGATCTCTTTGAGGCGTTGGGGCCACCACAGAAGGAAGCTGGTTGTGTCAGTGAATAGGATTTATTGAAATCAGGGCAGACATGCACAGAGTTTTACTTTTGCAGTGCTTGCATTCTGGAAGTGCAAGATGCTGTTCATAAACTGTATTGCTGTTGAAGCAAGAAAGGATCCATATAACCCAGTCAGATAGATCCATTACTTTTGTTTTGTTTGGTTTTTTTAATGAAAAAACTAATATTTGAAACAAAGTCAAGGGTGGAACAAGAAAACAGATTAAATATTTGATTTTCAAAGGCAGTTGTGTAAAATAATAATAAAAAAATTAGTAAATGAAAAAATTCAAACTTTGCAATAAAAGTAATTTCTGTCTTCCTGAGTTTTATTTATTTCATTTTGATGTACATTTTAAAGATAGATGTCCCTATGCTGCTTTTCATCCAAGTACTCACACACATGTAAATGTTAAAAGATGGTTTAAGTCTGATGGAAGTTAATTATATGAGTTGAAGAGTTTTGTTGAGTTGAGAATCAAGTGTTTAGTTGTAACGAATTTTGTTTCTTCTCAAATATGGTCAGGTCATGTGAATTGTTATTCTCACAGATACATTGGGTTTGGTATCCACTGAGATTCATGAACAACTATTGTAAAGACCTGGTAATAGAACATGAAATTAAAAGAACAAAGATGCTGGGATTTTTATCTAGAAAAAAGTTTGTTCCCTTTTTCTAAAGTCATAAGGGAGTCAAGTAACTTTGGGAATACACAAAGTGCAGAAGGGGATAACATTAAACATTATTTTGGCAATACAGCATTCAGGAAACAACTCTTAAGATGGTTACTCCAGAAAAGTGTGCTATCCAGAGTAGATGTTTTTTGTGTAAAATTCAAGCTAACAAATTACTTGAAAAGCAGACACTAACATCACTGAGTGAGGAAATCCAAGCTACTATTCTGTAAAAACTCAATTTCTTTTAAGAAAATTACTATAAATGAATGTCTTTTTTTTTTTT
>VXBX01001683.1:334623-391760 GCA_013400415.1 Scytalopus superciliaris
TTTTTTAACAGATGCTATCACAGGGAACTGTTCTCCTTCGAATTGGCTTTATCATTGTGTCCCTGGCCTCTTTTGGACTACTTATGGAGAACAAGTAAGATACAAAACCTGGGTTTTTTTCTTCTTTCATTGTGCATTATTTATAATTCTATAGAAATCTCAAGTGTGTCAGAAATTACATCGATAAAGAAATACAGATACACTTGGACACATACATTGTTTTCTGTAGACTAGAGAGTAGCATGACTAGCCAGCACCAGGAGTGTTCCCATAGCAGTTAGTGACTATGTTGTCCCTTGCAGAAAAGTTTTGGGATGGGTTAGTCAGGTCTCCCACTGTGCTTGGGACACTGGCAGGTTGTTCCAAGGCTGTTCATGGTCAGATTGCAATCATGTTGTGTCAGTCCTGTGTAGCGTGTCATAGGTGTCAGAGACAGTGATGGTGTGTGAAAAGCGTACAGTGTAGCTCAGAGTAGATTGAAAATCATGTGAAAGATGGTGTAGACTTAAGATGAAACTTAATCAGTATGGGTTCAGATGAAATTGGGTCTTGACTACGTGAGCCCAGTGAGATATACATTATGAAGTAGTCCATAAAGGGCACTGTGGCCCTACAAGAAGAGTAAGTAGCAGCCACCATTTCTTACAAACAACCTATTTGTCGTGGTGTAGCAGAAATGTGGAATAGAAGCTTCCTTTGAGACTAAGGTGTCAGTACTGCTTTTCACATGCTGTTCCTTGTATTTTCAGAAGAGAATACCTTTGACTTTTATAGCCTAAACAGTTTCTTTCAGGATAGGTAAAAATCTGTCAGTATGTGCATAGCTTAGGGAGTTAATAATGTGAACTAGTAAAAATTTACAGAAATAGACCAATTAAAAAGTGTATGCTATAAAAACTATAAGGTTAAGAAAGATGACTTGATGTAAGTGCAGGACATCACAGACTAATACTACTTCCTGTTTTTCACTGAAGTTAACAAAGAATAGATTAGGCATTAATCTGAAGTGATTCCTTTTTCTAGGTCTAAAGCAGGAGTTTTGGAAATAATCCGCTGCTTAGTCTTCATAGGTTTTTACAAACTTGGCTACTTTAGAAGTCAATTTCCTTTCTTGGACTATGCATACGAGGTAAGACATTTATTTTGAAATATCTGTGCTGGTTACTCTAGATTTTTTATCATTTTAGAAAAAGCAGAAACACTAAGCATTTATATTTTGCTTTCTTATTTTGTATTACACTATTTGAATTATTTTTTTCTTATCACTTAATTTTTCACTTTCTATGATTATTTTGTAAGAAAATGGCTTGAGTTTGCTGCAGAGGTGCCAATTTCCACTGAGAGGTCATGAAAGTGTATATTTACTATTTCTTGCAAAAATAATATATTACTGACCATATGCTTTGAAGTGAATAATGTAAAGTCATTGCTGAATTTGAATTAATTCTCCTTTTATGGGAGAAATCTGGAAATGCTTGGAGTCCAGAAGACTTAAAAAGGATTTTGTTCTGTATATACTGTACCTCAGAAACCTACTTTTAGCCATTGACAAAGAGAAAACACTGGACTGATTAAGTATGGTTGTAGGATTGCTTTTGTGTTCTTAGCACTTGTTTTTGTCCTGTTTGTATCTTTAGTTTTTAATCTTTTTTTTTGCAAGTACAGTCAGTATTTCATATTATCAAATATTATCAGAATTAAATAACAATAATCATTAATGTGATTCTGATCTGAATAACATTACCAAGCTTCCAACTGTTGGTTACCAGAAAAGATTGTTATCAGTAAGGTTATGAATGGGTTGCTAGACTAGTAGAACTGTTATCGGACACTTAATTTTTGGCTTACAATCAGAAAAAAAATCAAATAGAACAGTAGGAACTGTCAATCAACCAAGTTCAAAATGGTTCCTTTGACTTGAAACTTCTGCAAAATTTATAGCCACTTTCTTAACTGAAGATTTCTGGTAGTGGTGTTGATTTTCCTGCTTTTCTAAGGGAACGGGCAATAGGAAAATGAAAAATATCTATTGCTGCTGTGGGTCTAAGTGTTTTTTGTTTTGTCTTTTTACCTGGAATAGGAAACAATAACTATTAGACAATATTTAAAGCTAGATAAATGCCTTTAATTGAGAACTGATTAAATGTTTTCCCCATATTGTTACATTGTCAAAGATTTGGTGGATAAATGAAGTAGTTCTTGAATTCTTTTGATAGTGGTCTGCCAGCACTCAGCAGATGGTTTAAGGGTTTTACTTGCTTAAATGTAATTTGGAAAATGTTTGTATTATTTCATGACTAACCTAATAAATTAGACAGGCTTGTAGCAACAAATTCTAAAATTTGGCAACTAATTCCATAGGCTCTGAGATATAGCTTTCAGACTTGAATTATTTAGGTATTCTAATTGAATTTTGGAAGAATTATGTGTCATAATATACACTCAATACTTGCCTTGCTGAGTTGTGTGTGTTCACACATGAAGGTCTCTCAAACTAAGAAATGAGTAGAAATACAAGATCAGATTATCATTTCTGTTGTAAGGTATTATGTAGCTTCCTATTCTTTCATGGAGAAGAAAATACAATGAAATGATTCTTACTCTGTGTGCTACATGTTTCTGTCATTAAAAAATTAACTGTAGTGTTATCTCAAGTTCTTCTCTGCTGTACTTTATCCTTTTTTTTCTACAATGTTTTTCCTTTTACCTTTATATTATAGTTCTTTGTTGCTCTTTTTTTAGTTCTTTGTTTGGCATTGACTAGTTGTCCATTTATTATAAGAAACACGAGTACCTTGCTCACAATTTTTCTTTGAAAATTCTGAAAGAATAGTGTTTTTCAGATAATTTTCTCTGATAATACTTCTGAGTTATGCTGATATGTCCACACTTGGGATTTATATTTTATCACGAATCAGCAATTTGATTGTATTAATAGCTCTTGCAATCATAGAATAATAGAAGTGTTTGGGTTGGAAGTGACCTGTAGATGTCACTTAGTCCAACCCCCAGAATGATCAGATGCATCTTCAACTATGTCAGCTTTCTCAGAGCCCTGTTCAATCTGACCTTGAATGTTTCCTGGGATGGGGCAACTGCCGGCTTTCTGGGCAACTTGTTCCCTGTTTCCCCATCTTCATCATAAAAAATATTTTCCTTTTTGTAGTCTGAATGTTTGTGATGAACTTCAAAGCATTCCCCATTTTAAAATAAGTGATCCACTATTGCTCCCAATGCATTATACAGTTTCTGGATTCATGTTATACATATTCTTATGTGTCTAATGGAATTTATGCTAAAGAAAAGTCTGAGCAAAGAGAAACTGCTGGAGATTTGTCAGTTCATGTTGAAAAACGTGTCAGTTCAAATGTTAATGTTTTATCTCAATATTGACCTGATCAGTTTGAAACAGCAGTACCAGAAAGAACAATAAATAAATAAACAAATTGTTTCCCCAGAAATTAGGTCTAAGATTTATCCTAAAATTCTTTCTGTTCAGCATTCAAGCAAGTTATGTATCCTTAATAGTATAACAGTGCAGAAAACTTTGAATAGCATGTGTAACCCATAGAGATATATGCAATTTTAAAAATTTCTGCTACGTATGTCCTGGTAAATTCTATCTGCTTGCTTTTCCACTTCCTTCACTCTGTTTCACTTTAACATCCTCTTAAAAATTTTAAGAGGTGTAAATTAAAACATTTCTTTAATCTTTTTATTTTCCTCATCTAAGTATCCCTTCTTTAACATACACCTAGGTTCAGCTGACTTTGATCTTTTTAATGTAATATTTCCAGCACTTGCAATCCGTAATATGAAATACATCAAACAATATATCCCAAATAAACAATGCTTTAGTAAGCCAGTGTTCAAGAAGGAACACATAACATCATGTAAAAGAATTTCTGTTGAAGTTTTGGGTTTTGGGTTTTTTTCCTATAAATTTTGCCTTCCAGGGCATAATTACTTAGGGATGAAGAGAAATGAACTGCAAGAGATATGACGGCACTACTCTGTTTCTAGAATTTAACAAATAATTATGTTGCAGAATTCTGAAACTAATGGTGCACATTGCAACAGATAAGTGCAAGACTGATTTTACCAATAGCATGTTCAATCATTAGTGAAAAAGCATGTGACTCTTGTCTATACATGTGGGACTTTTCTGTTACCATGTTTCATATGTTCATATTTCTCATGACTATTTTAGAGACAGTAGATAAGATTTCAGACATAAATATCTTTGCAGTACTATTTGCAGGGTATTCTAACTAGCAAAAATAGGTGTTTTAAACTGCAAATGACTGCATTTGGCTCCTAAGAAGGTCTGACAATTATCAGAATTACTGTATGGGAGGAAGGCCTTCTGGGTGCAAACTCAATGGAAAATACTGAAAAAATGAGAGAAAACTAGAGAATCAGGGAGAGAAGGGAGAAGAATAGAGGAAACAAGAGGCAATGCTATTGTATTTGAAATCCTTTTATTATATACTCATGGATATCCCTCCCAGTGCCCTTTCCTTCTCCAAACAAGAAAATAATTTGAAGCTGTCATCATTACAAAAGTGACTACAGGAGGTGCAATAGAGCACATTTCTTAGCATGCATTTTCCATTCCTTGTCCGTATGTATTTCATATGGATGGTTAGATGAAAGAAGTAAGGGGGAAGGCTTGTGGTTTGTTCATTTGTTTGGGGTTTTATGTTGTGTTTGTTTGTTTAAGAAAAATAGTGGTGATAGATAAAGAAATTCTTTGATCCTAGGAAAATTGTTTCTTGGGTGGAGGTCAGTGAAAACTTCAACATTAGGGGCAGAGATACATTTGACTGGTTTGAAGAGCCAGTGTATTTCTTTTTGAGAATCTGTGCTGCCATGTCCTATACTAGTTAGTTTTCTTTAGGCTGATTACTTCATGCCTGTGTAATGTGATGATTGTGCGTATTACTAAAGCCAAATCATTTTCTGTCGGACTGGGTCTGGAGCCTCCTAACCACCTGGAGGTAGCAGAAAACATTGCTTGTGTGTTATGTGACAGTTCAACAGGCATGATATGTAAAAATAAATCTGTGATGATAGTGCACCTCTTCAAAGTGTTTCCATCCAACTGCTCTGGTTTGGCATCAGCCAGCATATTCCATGAGCTGAATTTGGTCAAGCACTGGCTGTTATTTGACAGTAGTACTAATGAGGAGCAAGTAGAAATGAGAGCCATTGACATGTTGTTGGAACTCTTGTCTTATTTTTTTCACCAACTCTCATAGTGGCTGCAACTCAATATTAAGAAAGACTTTTCAACTAAGGGGCTAGGAGCGAGTTAACTGGAGGAGGAAATAGATGTCTGTCTTGATGTGTTTGTTTAACTTTTACCTCTGTTGCAGCCAAGGCATTGTATCTGAGAGTAAATCTTTTCGCCCAAACTTCTCCTGCACTGCAACTTAATGGGCTGCCTGGTTATGACCACACTAGCAGGCATGTATTAATTTACAGGTAGGAAGGGAAAAGTCTAAGGCAACTTTCATGAAGGAAAAGAGAGAAAAAGAGAGATCATATACACATGTGATGTTTTATATGAATAAGTTACTTTCTTTTTTGTTTTATGTGGATGTGTGGTACATTAACATATAACCAGCTTTGGAAGATATACAGAATCTTGTGCTTCAGGGTGTAATTCAGCCCTTAACTAATGAAGGCAGAAATAAGGGTTTTTTTGTGGTCAAATTGTTTATTTACTCCTCCAGAGTATCTAAACTTGGTTGATGCAGCTGTTGCAGAAACTTTTGGAGACAGTATTCTGTACAAAATGAACTGCTTCTCTCATCTTTTATGCAATTCTTGTATTTCTTGTGGCATGGCAGCTAATTAGTCTGGATAAATAATAAAATATCTCTTTATTAAAGAACGGATTTACACTGTATCCTACATTCCATAGGAGTTCCTCTTAATGTGATATATTACCATGCTACTTTTTTCCCCTTTCATCGTACAAAGAGTTGCTGTTAACTATCTTGTTTCTTACTGTAATTTACCAGCGTTGGAATACTGACTTATGAGTACTGACTTAAAACAAACATTTACTTATAGGAACTTATTTCCACATCAGCAATGGTTTTCTGCTCTGTAGCATTTTTCCTTGGTCCCTCATTATGATCATCCCTGCCACATTTCAAAGAGCCGCATATCCCATATCTAGTTTCCATTAACGTTAAAGCTCCATGCCCTGTACTATGATTTACGGCCTCACCATTTATGCAGCCTCTCTGCCCTAGCTAGGTAGGCTGGTGTATTTCAGATATATTCTAGAAATGAAACTGGGAATGGAAGGAAACTGTACTGCCTTATGATAAAAAGCCTTGTCAACGCACATGGAATTAAACAAACACAAGTTGTAATAGGTTTTTTTTTCTATGTTAGCTTCATTCAGAAAAGTTCACTATGCCATGCAGTGTATCCCAGGGACTGGACTTTTAATATTCTTGACAACTGCCCTAAGGGGAATAATGTCCCTTAGAAAAAGTCACAGTAAAATCTGGCAGTAGATTAAGTTAGTTTCCACTTAGGTGTGACAGCATAGTCATTACTGATTTTAGACTTAGCCAGTTTGAGAGTCGGCTTCACCACCATCAACTAAAGACTATGATGTATAGTTCCAGATGCTCTGGCCAATTGACCGTAAAATTGCTCCCCATTTCTGGCAGAGCAGATGAGTTGGAGCTTTTAAAATCTCCACTCCCTGAGCTCAACACCCTCCCCCCTCTGCTTAAAAGCTGCTCATTATTCTTCTTCTGCCCGCTGATCTTAGCAAAAGAAAAACTTCTGGAATCAATTAGAAGTGTCTGCACTTGATGAGATTTGCACGTGAGTTTGGAATTGCGAGGCTTTGATAGTGTCAGCCAACAGCTGCAGTTTCAGGTGGTAAAATTTGGGAAGGAATTTTCCAGGGCTTATTTACAATCATAAAATAAAACAAAAATCAAGACAAGTTGGAAACCATCTAATGTGTTGTTAAAATGAAGCCTGAATTGGGTTATATATTTATTTTGTCTAAAAAAAAGTAAACTGGTGGTTTATTATCAGGATCTTTTCAATTACCTTGCAATTACTATAGAGCAGTTGTAATAAAACGCAAGCTATGGTCTGCTTGCTGTAGTTCTAACTATGAAGGAAGCATCTGCTATTACTTTTGTCACTTTAATTGCTTGACAAGACAAGGAGGTAGTCATACTTAATAGAAATCAGAAGCATGCAGTCAAAGATGAAGCCAAGGTAGTACTCTGAAGATAGAAAATACATGTTTATGTATGCTGTCTGAAATTTCATGATTTTTTTCTGTCAGCACTCACACTCATAAAGTTTATTTTCTGATCCTTCTCAGCGCAAAGCAGTTAGTGATTGGCTTGAAGCTGTATGCAGTGTTTGCATTTTAAAGATAACAGCCATGCCAATGAGATTATTAATGTTTAGTTATACATCTGAGGGTATCTTTGTAAAAATGAAGCTGTGCCATTTCACACACGTTGTTACTGATCTGGTTTGGTCATAAGTAAAAGCATAATTTTTCTAAAGGCCAGGAATGCTACAAACTCTGTCAAATTGCATTCTTTTGTACATCATAGTAACACATGGATAATGATGGAAATATCCATACCAGTGAATCGTGTCACTGACATTAGTCCCTGGTGACAACTGAGATATTCCACATGGGTAGATGTTTCTGTCTGTGCAATTGCAATTCCAGTAGTAGAGTATTAATGAGCTGGTTTGTTTTTTTTTTTTTTTTTTTTCCTGTGGTTTTGTGTTGTTTTGGGGTTTTTTTTGTTTGTTTGGTTTTGGTTTTTGTTGTTGTTGTTGTTTTTTCTTGTTTGTTTTTGCTAATGCACAAATGTGTAAATTTGTTTCATACCTGGCTTATTCCACAGAGGAAATGTAATCTGTAGAATATTTTTTTAATTAATTTTTTTCTCTCCTTAAAGAGCTTAAACTATTTCCAGCAAAGAAGCACTCGGGGAATGCATGTTAGCACATTGGCACCTCTGCATCACAGCATAAGCACTGGAGGGAGAAGCAGGCATAGGGGCAGATTCTTTTGCTCTTTGGGCTCTGTGGGAGAGATGCAGAGGCAGTTGGAGGAGACATGTGTTTCCTACTCTTGACAGAGCCATTGGTTACTGGTCAGTTTACATTCTCATAAAGTTTATGTTCAAAGCTGATTTACAGGTATAGTGTAAAGTACATTGCAGTCTCTGAGAGTCAAAGGCAGGGTAATAAAGGATGGGTGATTCCTATGTCCTGAATGAAACATACTGGTTTACCTGCTGAGATTTCCCATCCAGACAGGTCATGTGGGGAGAAGCAGAAGATGCAGTCTGACAACTGCAGAGGGTATCCCCTAACCGTGTAGAACATCCTAGACTGGGGAGCCTTCCAGCATCGCTGCACATGGTCAGTGTGTGTGTGTTCTCTGGGACCTGGCTGTCTTTAGCCCATCAAGCGCATGCATGTATGTGCTTTTTAGGACAACCTAATATGCAGAATTAAATAGCCTGCCACCAAAGCTATTGTAACAAGCAGGTGGAAATTATCCTAATCTTAAAGAAAAGAGAGCTATACCTGTGTTCACAAGACCATGAAGACAGATGACTTAGTTTGAATTTTATCTTCAACATGGCAGGCAGAAGGATTGAATTAACGTTTAGGAGATAACAGCTTTAATTAAATGAGCTGTTTCTGAGGTGAAGTAGATCTGGGTTTGGCAGATACAAGGTGACCAGAAAGAATCAACCTAGTATTTAAAGTATTTTGGATATTTCTGTCTCATAAGATTTAAACAGAGAAAACCCAAATGTAAAAAACATATGCAGTCCAGGGTAAGTCAATGTTTACATCTTGCAAGGGAAATGGAGGTACAAGACCCTTTTACCCATAAATGTCCCTTCCCACTTCTGTAACAGTGAGCAGAACATGGCAGCTGTGAAAACTTAGCATTTCTGCAACAGAATGTCTGTGTAGGGTGCAAAGAATTAGACTGTAACATAGGCCATTGGAAATCTAAATCATAACCTCTCAGAAAGCAGAAATTAATTCAAAATATTCTATACTATGTTTTATTACTTTTTTAAAATCATAAATTCTATATTTTGCTTAGTCTGGGTTTTTTTCAGAAGCTTCTTATGAACAACAAAGAAAGAAAAGCACAGTAAAAGTTGAGTCTCTATTTTCCTATTGGCAGCACCTGAAATAACCACAGAGACTGAACCTAGTTCCTGACATCTTGGCAACTGAATGCTTAATTCTAACAAGCCAGTCCCTTTTGTCTAAAGTGGGCAGTAGATTGGTAAAATAAAATCAAGGTGTTATCTGTGCTGTGATTTATTTTCTTTATTACTGCCTTGTTGTATCATTCCCTTGTATAAAATCTGTTTACTGTGATGCTTAGAGGCAGGGAATAAGGCAATGTAGTGAAAGCATCAATGCTATATTTGGATATTTTGCAGCACAAAGAGGATGTTTTAAATTTTTTTCTCCTTCCAATGCCAAATAAAAATTGCCTGATGAAAGAAGATTAGCAAATGCTATGTTTAACAACTGATCACCAAATGCAGAACACACAAAACATTTTGTATGTTTAAAAGTTGGAAATAGGTGTTATGAGAAAAACATAAATGTAAAGCTCTAGTTATCACTTGACGCCAAGGCAAAATAATGCAGCAACCCCCTATAGAGTCTGGGAGTGATCACATCTGTCCTGACAGAATTTGTTTGGTTTGTCTTCATGTGGAACCCACGAAATGCCTGGAATAGCTTGTTTATATTGCTGTTTGAAAGCTAATACACAGTTGAAAATACCTGGTTTTAGTTTGAATATTTTATATTATAAGGAGAAAAGGATGCTATATTCTGTCCTTTGCTATTACCTGAATTCATTGTGCATATGACTATAAATCACTAGACCTATTCATTTCTCTTCTCATTGGCTTCATATAGGTTGACTACAAAGAGTGGTCAGATACTCGGAAACAGATAAAAATGGTCGTGAAGCAGGATGCTAAGAAGCAGCATCAGGCCATTTAACAGCATTGTTTTATACCTACCTGTCTTCATAGCTCTTTCTACTTCCCTGTGTCTGAGACCAAGCTAGTTAAATTATGACATTATAGGGAATATACCTGCCTTTATGCACACATAAAAGGACCTGACCCACTTCTGTGCTCTGTGTAAGCAGTGAATAGAGTTGCAATCATCCTAGATAAATTTCTGGTCATTTTTTTTTCCCCAGACTTACAAGTGAAGCGTATTAAACAGTTGCCTTATTTAGAAAACTCAGGGGGTTTTGTATATTCTTAACTTCTCTGTTGTCTTCAGCTGAGAACATGCTAGCACAGGATGAGATGTATTCAGGAGCATAATTCTAATATCTTGGTGGGCCATCTTTGCTTCTAGTGAAAGTTTTGCCCTAAACAGAATCCATTCCAAATGTATCCTCCATACTATGTGTATGGATTGTAATTAGCTTCTGGGTGTATCTGAGATGTATTGAAACGCGTCCCCCAACCATAAAACATGTAAAAAGCAGAAATTCATCTGTCAGACTTGTGAATTCGACCTAAAAATGTGTTACCAAGATACCAATAACTGAGAAGAGCTTCATAAATCGTAAAAATTAGGCTATAACTTGCTAGAATTTGCCTTGCCCTCTGGATAGCAGTCTAAAATGTGCGGTTTGCTGAGGAAACACAGCATATGCTTTGATATGTTTTAACAAGCACTGAAAAAAATGTGAGACTTTTCTAAATAAAAGGATACAATATTCCTTTTCCCTTCTCTTCCCCATTACCTTGGGGTTTTTTAAAGAAAATCTATGTGTGAGAAAGGGAAAGATACTGAAGGAAAATGAAAAGGATTAAGGGAAATTTTATTTTCTAGTTCACTAACCAAATCAAAATAAAACCCGCAAAATATTTTTAGGTCCAGGAAAACTGGATATTTTTTCACTTTTTACGAAATGGCAGACAAACAAAAACAAGTGAGAGGTTGGAGGTGGAGTTGCATTGTTTCATTCTACCTGGGCTGATACATTTTTATTTCACTTTAAATTTTTGGAATTTTTCAGCCCACTATTATAAAATAGGAACAGTCAAGTACCAGAACAAATTATTGGTCAAAACAAAAACATCTCACTGAAACGTGTCTGTTTAAAAACAAAGTAAAAAAAAAAAAAAATCTTCAGCTTGCTGTGAGTTCATTAATCTTGAAATAACACATTTCAAGAAATAAATTCTTTAATTGTCCTATCTCTGCTTCTAAGAGCAGAGAGAGATAAGTGAGTGTTTTGTCTAAGTGGCCATCTGAAGCTCTTGCTGCTGAACTAAGAAACTTTGTTTTAACAGAGGGGAACTGGATATTAAGAAAGCAAAAACTATCTAATGGTAGCACAGTCCTAGGTATTGGTAGAATATTAGTGCCTCAGATTCAGATGAGCTTTTTTACACCCTGATTTATTTCTGTCATTATACATTACCCAAGGGTAACTCACTTGAAACAGATAAAGAATTCTAAAGTACTCTGATTAAGAGTAGTGATAGAACCAATATAGTTACATAGCCTTAATTTTTTTACAACTTGGTGCTGCCATAACTTGATGTTTTGAAGTATATTATTGGACTATTTATCACCTTCTAAATAATTGCTGATTTCTGCCAAGTTCTCATAAAAAGTCTCAATCCACTAAATGAATCAAATCTGCTCATTCCAGTGATGTAAAACTGACGGCTTCACTTCTGACTAGTGGAGAGTTAAGAAGGAGGAAAACAGGTTCTTTAGTGGATCCAGGTTTATTTTTTTGGCTTTGTGAGCTCTCTGGCTTTCAGAACTTATTAGCATCAAATAAAAATCAAAAGCATCAGATTGCAAAAGTAACAAAAATACTAGCTGTGAAGCAGCATGCAAGCAAAACTGGTCCATTTTTCCTGGACGGTCCACATAAAACCTGCCCAACCAACTACTTTACATCCTCTGCTGTTTTATTTTGATTTATTTGGAGATCAAATTACATGATCTTCGTGATTTTATTTTCTTCATGCAGTACACCATACTATTAAACTCTACACAAAAGTATATTGTGACTGTAAAATATTTGGGTATATATTCCAGGAATTTCAGAGAACCCAGAACAGATTTGGCAGCAGAGATCCTTATTTTCAAAACTGTACATGTGTGGACAAATGTTTGCCTTTTGGCTTAGACAAAGTCTTCAGAATGTAAATCATCTTTGGAAAACTGTCGTTGAAAAGGAACCATGTTGTTAACTTAATTGCTAAGAAAAAACCTAGGCTTGATACCCATCAAAATTCTGCTGAATGTCTATCTGTTTGAAGGAAAACTCAGCTAAGAGTTTTGCCTTCAGTCCAAAGTGTGATCTCTTTTGGGGGAAGAACTTGGAAACTGGTGACTGTCATGTATATTATCAAATGCAATATTATTCTTTGTTGAACAGACTATGCATATTCCAATATTAGCCAGGTTAAAAGTGGAGTGGAAAGAAATGGCAGGGGGGGTGGGGGGGTGGGGCAGACAATGGACACAACAGGCCCTCTCCAATCCATGCAGGGCACAGCTGATCCAAAAGGTACTAGTAATGATCTGGGGGAGAGTTAGGGTAGGGAGAGACAGAGGATCTGTACATTCCCCCCAACTCCTTTTATTACTTCCTTTGTTAAGGAGCTGAATGGTAAGAAGTTGCTTATGTGAACCATGCAATATTGTAGATTCCAAACTTTACAAGGAGAGTGGAAAGTGAGAGAAGAGCCTTGGGTATATACAGTATTATGCTTATATTGCATCTTTTAAGCCCAGATGCCCTGATTTCTAAAGTATTTAGTCATGTCCTTACAGACAGATTATCTCATTGTAGTCTGGGGACAAGACCATCATAGTTGGATATGCTATAGGCACATGCTAATCTTATCTCCCCAGTGGTCATGTGTTCCTGATTCAGGGATTTAAATCTAAACGTGGTGCTGGACTGTTCTGTTACGAACTACAGAGAAGATATTGCTATTGTTAATATTCATTAGGAGAAGTTTTCTCCCTTGAAATTTGTATGAAATCATCTAAATTGCAGGCTCAGCTAATGCTGTACTAATTCCAGGCAAGAATGCTGTATGACTTTTCTCCACCATCGTTTCCCTATTACAGTTAATGCAGTCCATCTTACTGAAACCAAAAAGCTACTGCCAGTACACCTCTTAAATTATTCTGAAGCTGCCAGCTGTGCCATTTGCCTTTGATCCTTTCTTTCATGGTAATTGTCATACTGAAAGGTAAAACTAAAAGATATTCTGTACTCAGTGCCACCTCTTTATACTTCTGGAGGCTATTTGTCTTTGTGAGATTTCTGCAGATTTTACATGCTATTAATAGTCTTCTCTATGTGCTATTGCTGCCATCAAGTGCAATTATATCATTATGCATGTGTAACTATTCATGTACAGTAATTTTTAAGTAATGCCAGCTCTCTGGAGCTCAAGCATTTTCATAATTCTTAACTTAAAAATAATACTTAGCACTACATGAAATGCGTGAAACACCTTATTGTTTTATTTTAATGGGAGCTAAAAAAAAAATTAAAATTCTAGTTGAATATGCACTTTGAAGAATGTTGCTGACTAGACGAATAGATTACCTTATTAAGAGATGAAATTTCATAGTTGGTAACTTCCTTTCATGTTTCTTTACTCTCCCTGATAAGATAATTGAGAAAAACTGGAGTCGTCAATGTAAATAAATCTCTCCAGTAATGCAATTATATTTACCTTACAGGTGTTATTACATGCTAAGAGAAACATTGCTAAGGAGTTCTTCTGACTAATGTGGTTTAAAAGTGCTATTCAAATACGAAAATCTATATAATTTCTGATTCAAAATATTTAGAGAGGAAAATACTTTTCAACTGTTTATTTAGTATTTTAGGAATCTCATTTTTAACATTTGTGTAGTTTTGACCTTTGCTGTATTAAGAAGGTTCTGAAGCATCATGTTGTCCATTCAGTCTACAGTAGCAAATTAGTATTTTAGTGTACTAATGAGAGGTTGGACTGCAAGTAGAAAAGCACTTCATCACTACATTCACTGTTTGCAATGTGCTGCTTAAGAATAAATATTTCCTTTATTTGATCTGAAATGAAACTAGTTGGCATCCAGATATTCTAATAGTTGTACAAGATACCATCAAGTCCCAGAACAAAGCAGTAATCCTGCTTCCAGGGACATACAACATAAACATGAGATGAAAGGCAGCAGCTAAACATGGACAAGTGTTAGGACCATTGGAGGAGAAATCACAAAGTACTTGTCTGAAAACTGAGCATGTTCATGATGGGAGCAAAGAGATTCAGCTCAGGGAACAGGGAGGTATGCTGAAAAGATCCTTAAAATGTTGAACACTAGCTTACTTTTGTAAAAGGAACTAATGGAAATGTACATGGAGAGGAATGACATAGCCAAAGAGACAGTCTAAGACCCATTTATTTCAGTAGCATTCTAGGTGGACATCAGTGAGGTATAAAGGTTTTGGCAGAGAGAATTGTTATATTGGAGATAAGTGATGACAAGGGCCTGGATGAGAATTCTAGATAAGACTGATTATCTCTGGTGTGGTGTTGGAAGAGAATCTGTGCATGTTGATATGGGGAGTCTCGGGAGAGGTGGGAATTGAAGATGATATATAAACAACAATGATGATACCTAGAATGGCAGGGAAAGGAGGAGGAGGTAAAATTTAGTTTTGAATAGAGGAGATAAATATTTTAAACTGTGTTTATTCTAACTAACATTCAAACACACAATAATATTGGAAAGAGTGGAATTTATTTGGTGGGGAGAGGGGGATGCAACTTGAAGAGATGCAACTGCACAGTGATGATAGAATTTGTGCTGGCATTAACAATACCTAGGGAAGTACAGAAACAGCACAAGGACAGCTTGCACAAACGTGCAGATCTGAGCTGCACATGATGGCATAAAAACTTGATGTTGCTGAGCCCTACATAATGGCATAAACTATATTTATAACTTTATTATATTTCTATAAGATCTGCACAATAGATCTTTTATATAAAAGCAAAAATTATAGAAATATGTTTCATTTAAAGAAAACTGGTCAAATATGCAACAGATTAATGAATTTATCCTTGCTGAGTTCATGGTGGTAAAATTTATTTTTTTTTTAATCACAAGTGAATTTTTCTGGCAACTGGGACCGAGTGTGATCCCTGGTCATGTGGCAGTAGAGTGCTATAAAGAGACTTTACTATTGTCAGAAAGAACTCATCTGTGAGACAGTGATTGCTCAGCCTACAATAAATTGAAGTAGTGTTGAGAATTTAGTAAACAATGTTTGTGAAAAATCAATAGCCAGAAGCATTAAAGATCTGGGTGCTAAACAGGATTTAAATCTTTGCTGTACTGACTGGTGTGTGCAAAAACTTATAGAGACTTCCATTTAATCTGGGCAAAACTTCATTAGCTCTCTTCATATAAAAAACGGCCTTCTAAAATAAACCTTAGTATTTCAAAACATTTTCAGAAAGAAGGAAAGAACTGACTGTCGAAAACCCGAAGTGATGTATGAGTGTACAACAAGGAAAGGTTTCAGGAGAAAACTTCAAATAGCTGAAGTACTAGTGAGACAGAAGGACACTGGAAAACTTTATGATGGGAAGGAATGAAGAAAAATAGAGTGATGAAGTTGTGTGAAAGGATTTAATACAATGAAAGGGAGGAAAAGAGAAAGCAACATGATTTTTCATGTAAATCAAAGATGTTATGGAAAAAAATTTTACTAAATGGTACTGCTATCATATGTTTCTAGGAATCAAAAGTTAATATCTATTTACTGGACTGTTCTCATGTAGTTCCTTCTAATAGGTGAAAACAGTGGTAAAATGGAAGTGAAAATCAATCAAAACAACCCAAGTACTTGAGAAGTTTCATAACAGAAAGTTTGGTGCATTTTTGACAAAGTAAATAGCATTCCAAAGTGAGGGTTGTTGGGCTTTTTCTACACAGGAGAGAATGAAGCTATATAGGGAAACATTTATGGTGAAAGTGCTACACACTCCTTTTGAAAATATGTTTATTTTTTAACAACTGTAAACCTATGCATGATTTGGGACTATTCTGAATGATCTACCACGCCTGAGGGAATGGATCTAAAGTTTCACTATGAGAAATAAAGATATACTATTTTTTTTGCATTAATTTAATATATGCATGTGTTTTCAGGGGAAGAAGACACTACACATTGACATACATTTGTATAGATTATAGAACCCAGAAGAAATTATTAGCTTCTTGAAGAGCAATGCAGCAGGGAAGGTCTTAGATGATTATAACAAGTACTGTGAAGTTTTGCATTTGATATTGCTATTTAAAATAGCTATAGTATGTACTTTGTATGTGAGTGAAAAACATAACTTGGAAATATTTGCATCTGACTGGTCTATTTTAAGTAAAAGACATAGATTGTTTAAGCGCTAGTGAGAAGTGTGAATATTGTGATTGGCTACTGCACAGAAACTTGCAGACAGGTAGTATGTGGGGAGCAAATGAATTGCTACTGTGTAAGCTTAAAACTGTAGATGCAAAAGCTAAAATAATATTTACCTATACATGGTATAATGAATCTTTATTGGCAACTGGTATTCACAGACCATTTGAAAGGCGGTATTGGCCAGACACAAGTCACTTGGCAGAGACCTTGCCTAGTATATATTTGCAGAGCCTGTCTGAATAAGGATGCTGGCACGTTTATCCTGATTTCTATTCCAGGTGACAAACTTCTATCCAAGCATATGAGTGATCAAGTATTTTCCACTGGAATCTGGGCACTGTAAAATTTCTGAAGCTGAGTAGAAAAATTGCAGGATTTGCTTAAACTATAATAGTCTCTGCATACCAAGGTGACGGCAAAATATTTCCACTTGGACAGCATCAGGGTGAACTGTGCTGAATTGAGCTAAACATTTTTCTGGAATAATGGTGGTATTTGGTTGCCACTTGTCAGTGTCATCTTCTGTTAACCTAGAAGCTGTGATCACTGTAGTCTTCAGTTAATTTCTGCATGAAAATTAAGCAATATCATTAGAAAATACTGGCGGGCAAACTTTATCTACCAAAGCAAAGACCTTAGTTCAAACCAGATGAAAGCTATACCATAACCACATTAGCTTATTTTTTTCTGATGTAAAGCCAATTAAAAAGTGGAATAGTTTCCATTAGTTTATTTGTCTTTCCTGGAGCAATTAAAATTGCTAAACTTTCCTAAACTATACAAATGTGGAGTCTCCCCTTGTGACAGGTTGTTTAAATTTATAACTAAAGTTAGCATTTCCATCTCCAATAAAAGCCAAACAGACATTTAATTATAGTGCGTGACATTTCTGACTAAAATAGAGCCAACAGAGCCTGTCAGACAGACCTCATTGTTCATGGATTTTGAACAAATTGGGGATCTGTGAATTTATAGCCAGGTTTTTCTCTACTATTGTTTAAAATAGCACACATGGAAAACACGCCATGGGTGTGTTGTAATTCAGCTTTAATGATGTAACACTTGGTTTCAGTCAATTGTTGGAGGATTGCAGTAACGCTGGTTTAGTGCTTCAGACATTGCATGTTCCTTAGCAATTATAGTCCAGCTTTCAATAATGGCTGTTGGCGGGGTATCCACAAGTGAAGTCATAGCAATTTTGAAAAAGAGCTAATAAAAATACACCTGCCTTGTAGTGGAAAATGAGCCTTTAATATCTTTGCTTTGAAGTTGAGTGAAGCCCACAGCATTAACTAACAGATACCAGTATTATGATGCAGTAATCCACTTCCCCAGGGGAAGTCAGGGGATTGAGGTATGAAAGGCTACTATTTTCTAGTCACATATTTTTAGTCACTGTAACATCATGAAGGAAGAATGGGAATAACAAGGTGATAATAAAAACTGGAAGGAATATTAGCTGTAAAGTTAGGACTGTGCAAAGCCATCCCAAGACATAATTCAGGGATGCTACATCTTAAGTGACGTATAATGAGTCAGTTGCTAGTTTTAATACAATTCCTTATTTCAATATATCCAAATCCCTTTTTGTTGAAATATTATGGAACATCATGGAATATTAAAATAGCATTTAAGAAAAAGAATGAGATTCTTTTTCTCACACTACTCAGCTTTCTGTTCTGGATTGGTTTAGTTTTTGACAACATTTTTCACAGTCACTGAATATTTGCAGCCATTAATAATCCTCAGTTGGTTTGTTTCACCAAAAGATCTAGGGTGGATTCCTTTTGTCCTTTTGTTACATTTTCTTTTATAGTCTCTCCTGATATACTCCATGTGTTTTGAATTCTTTTTCGTTTTAGGAAGCATGTGTGTTTACATCCTTGTGGCATATACAGTCAAGTTCTATGTCTTTCTAGGGCAGTCCATAATGCAACAGTTATATGCAGTTATAAACTTGTGATTGAAAGAAATGTAACAAAATATATTTTCAAAAAATGATGGGGGAAAAACCCAACCTCTTTACTTCTAAAATGAGAATAGGAACTTGGAGGATCCGTTCCTTCCTATTACTAAATTAGTCACTGCTTAGGCAAATGACAGAATCATTGTTGTGTTTAACTTAGTGGAGAATGCATCCAAGAATGCCCACATCATACTGAGTTTTGATTACTGTGTTAGGAAAGACCCTCTAGAATTACCCTATCAAGCTCCTTAAGCAATTGGAAGTTACGCGGTTGAAGGAAACCTGTTCCCTTTTTCCATGGCTTTTTTTTTTTTTTTTTTTTGCACAGAACTCCACTGCCTGTTGTGACACACCATTCCCATCATGCAGATGGCTGTACTAGTCTTACTGTAGGGAACATGCTGAAAGAAATGTATAATTAGAGCTCAGCTTACGCTCACAGTTGCTCTGTATTATGCAGCTATTTTGCAATCACTGCTGTTGAAATTAAAATCCAAACTGCAGAAAGAATTGTGTGGATGTATACACCAATGGGCCTCTTAGCATAGCGAAACAGAAATTAAAATTATTGGTATATTAGCACAGTAAAATCAATCTGGAAATCAGCAGAGCTGCTTCCATATTAATCATGAGATACAATTTCTGAAAACCATTCTAAAACATTTTGTCAGGAATTTTTCTGCAACCCAGAGCAACTCAGGAAACCACAAGATACAAATCCTACAGTTAGACCTTCTGTTTCAGCATTGTTAGAGGTTCCTCATCTTGAAATAACCAGAATTTGAACTCTGTACCTTCAGGGCTGGATGTTCCTTCTCTCATCCTCATCCTCACCCCCACCAACATAATAGGGTCCTCCAAGTGGAGAGGTGAAAGATAAAGGGTGCTTAACCCCATGCTGGCCTGATCAAACACTGTTCCCTGCTAACACAAGAAGAAACATTCATCAAATAGATATCACTTGAGTATGATCCTACAAAAACATGCACACATGCTTAACTTCATGTTAATGGGACTATTTAGTTGCATGAAGTTAAGCATGTGTTTTAAATCTTTGCTGGATTGTAGTCTGTATTTTCCTTTCCACTAACCTGAGCTTTTATGCCGGGTAGTTACCTTACTGGTCTGAAATGCCGAAAATTCCCACTGTCTATGGAGAAGATTTTATGTGTCTGAATTCCCTTTTAGATCATCCCTAGTTGCCATGGGATTTTAATCTTACTGTGTCTGTGTTTTCTTCTTTTTGTTTAGGCTTAGTAGCCCATTTTTACAAATTTCAAATAACTTGTATAGACTTGCTACTCTTTCAGAGCAAGTATTTATATAATTAGTTGTCAAATAAAACCCACAAATAACTACTTTTTTATATTAAAAATACTATTAATAATGATACAGGGTTCTAACTTTTGTACTAATTTTTACTCAAGTAAGTCTAACATTCAACTGATACAAAATAACTAAGGGAATTACCTGCTTTACTGATTTCTGTTGTATCATTTTGTGAATGAGAAAACTTGTGCATTGGTTGGGAGATTTCCTGTTTAGCATTCAATTTAGTAAAAAGAACGTAGAAAAATGCTGAATCAGAGCAAAATGTTCAATCTTGGAGCTATATTTAAGTATAATCTTCAGTCAGTGCTAGTCACGAAATTTTTGTTTTGCTGGGTAAACCAGATATATCAGGAAGCTGAGCTGTTACACTTCTTACAAACTTCATAGTATTGTCACTACATATTTTACTGCTGTTCTTTGTAGAATTCAAGTGTGTAATTTGCATCATTACTCTGAAAGTGAATTGCTATTGAGTCTTGACACCTGTCAGCACTGGTATTGATTTCAAGTTGTAAAACACTACTTTGAAATAAATATTGGGAAACTCATTAAATGTTGTCAGCTGCATCATCCACGTTAGCATAAAATAATACAGCTAAAATTTCTGAATTATATTTTCTACTAAAAAAAATGAGTAAAACTCTTTGTGAATCATTTTCTATACTTTAAAAGTATTTTCTGTAGCTAAGACTACTGTTTTGGTTTTTTTCCCAATTCTATACACACAGTTTTCTCTGTGTGTTTCTTTGAGAAACATGTACAATTTCTGTTTTGATACTTAGAAAGTTCAACATCCAATTAAAGGATTAAGTGGGCCAAGTCAGACAAGAGCTCTGAATGTGAAGTTCCCCTAACCTCTGTTAGTTCCAAGTTCAGACATAAGCTAAATTTAAATGAATTGAAAGGCTGCATAGTACTTAAAGTCAGTAGAACCTAGATTCTGATCCTGACTAGTCCTGGATAACTCTCAGTTGTTTCAGAGGAATTGAGTATAAATATCCAAGGAAATAACTTTTTGTTATTTTAGAAGTTTAATTCTTATGGCAATTTCTGCTTTATTCTTTTCTATGATAAATCTTCCCTGCCTTGTGAAGAATATTTATCTGCTCCATGTTTATGTAGGCTGTGTATAACCAGCTTCAGTGAATCTGCACTGAGAAGTGTCATAATGAAATTACCCTTACAAAAGTAATGTATTAAGACAGGGGTGTTTGTAATCACACATATTCAGCAGAAGCTTTCAGTTGGAAAGTGTATATAAATTGCTATTAATTTGCTGCTGTGCTGATAAGCTCATTTTTCAGAAGGTGAAAGGGAGAACACGAAAGGGAAAAAAACAGCTTTTATCATTACCTTGCTGTGCCCTTAATACTTGTGGTCCCACAAACCCAACTCACCCATCCAGTTCAAAAAAAGATCCTGAAATATTTTTTGCCCCAAAGGGAGCAAACTGCAACATGATAACACCTGCTAGATAACTTGTGATCATCCCACTTTTTTCTGGAACTTCCACCAAGTCCAGTCCTAGTGAGTTCAAACTTCTTATCTTAATCTTCAATTCTTCCATGCATATTCTCACTCTCCTCTATGCTCCTGCCTGCATGGAGTTGTCTCCCATCGCCTTCCATTTCACTGGGGAGGTCGATCTTGAGCCTGTGCCTGATGGCTTAATTCTACCTGGTTACTCCTCTTATTTATTGAAGTGTTTTCTTAAATTATTATGTATTCCTCAAATCCTCTCTCAGGATCTGCTTCTTTCAGGTCTCCTGAAAGACAGGAACCAGTATGTTAAAAGTGTTAGCCACAAAGAACCCTTTAGATGGTTGCTGGCCTAAGGCACATGCTGCAATCACAATTGTCTCTCTTATCTATGAGCTCGTTTGTCATCATGGGTTATAAGCTCATGAGAAAGGCAGTTCAAGGTTTGTTTGTAATCCTTTGCTTACTGAAACCCTGATCTTGATTCCTGCTGCAGAAGTTGGCTGTGGTAAAATAGCAAACTGGCAAGGCTACCCAAACTGAGTTGCTGAAT
This sequence comes from Scytalopus superciliaris, assembly GCA_013400415.1. NCBI lineage: Eukaryota > Metazoa > Chordata > Aves > Passeriformes > Rhinocryptidae > Scytalopus > Scytalopus superciliaris. The sequence goes on from VXBX01001683.1 coordinate 356,500, forward strand.
TACATGTTAATAGGCACTGTTAGTGCTATGCATGGCTTAGTAGGCAATTTTCAGCCAAATATACATTGTCAGTTTGCAAGGAGGGATCTGTGACCTCTGTGACGGCCCTCTCCTGGGCCATGCAGCAGATGTGCTGTGGTGGCTGAGAGGAAAAAACCCTGAAAGCAGTTACAGACTTTGGTTTGTCTTGGAAATCATCTGGGAATCCTTCAAATAGCATTGGAAAGCATTGTTATAATGAAACTCTTGAACCACCGTACCAGACCAGAAATGGAAATTAGCAGCTAGGAGAGAAGGGAATGGCTGCATTTATGTTGGGAGGACAGAAAAGAGTCATAGATAATAGCACGGGGGCACAGACCTTTCATGCAGAGGTGTTAAATCAGTGTTCCTAGACTGAAAAATTTTACATCACCACTGAGAAATATTCAAGCTTCCTGCCCTCATGGAGCCATCAGATGGGAGCTTTGGACAGGGAGTTTGACTAAGTTCCTATAAATTAGATGAGGTTTTCTGAAGAGGAAATAATGCAGCTGTATACATTTACTGAGGTTTTTTTTAAATGAAATGTCATGATGAGCTGTATAGACACTCTGCAAGTTCCTTTGAGGCAAAATTTATAGCTACCAGACATACTAAGGAAGGTGAGTTGTGTGTTGAAAGTTGAATAGTTATCAGTCAATGACTAAGCATTAAAAAGGTGACCAAATAAGAATTTTGCTACTTTTTCTTGCAATTTTACATGTACAGCTAGCTTCTAGCACAGAATGATAGCCACTGAACTTGAGCCTCTTGAAGCAATGTGTTTTCTTGGATCTGTCTAATAAAGCCACTGCCATTTATGTGTCCAAATCAGTTTAATCTAGGCATAAGTCCGTGGGAAAAAACCACTTTGTATTTTCAATCATAAATCAGATTTTTAGTTTTCTTCTTTAATGTTTTACACATATGAGTCTCAGTGTTGTAGCTTTTCTGTGTATTTTGGAGATTACACCTGGCAGCCTGACAGAAAGCTGTCAAAATAAACGACCAGAAATAATTACCATTCAGTAGTGTAAAAATTAGATAGGAATGTGGAATTCATAGGAGCTCTACACAGTAATATACTCCTTTATAGCTCTCTATGTTGTGGTTCGTTAGGTGTATAAATAAATCTCTTCAATACATCTTGTCAGTATGAAAGTAAATGGTCATTTTAAATTAGAATATCATTAGTGAGCTAGTATACACCTTGATATCAGAAATATGGTTATTTTTGTATTGATGCCATGTTATTGAATTAACTGTCTGTTCTCCAGTCACCTGAACTAGGCAATAATCAAAAAAACTGTGAAATTATTCTATTAATTTTGAATTTGAACTTTCTTATACCTCTTCCCAGTGTTGCATACACAAGGGAAAAGAATTCTTTTATTAAATCTGAAGCCTCAAATTCCACTGTCTCAGCTCTTAAGAGAATTTTAGAAAATAAAACCCCCTGCCTACAAGAGAAGCTGAAGAAGGGGGAAATAGCCAGTTTACAGGCCTTGGGGGATTACTAAGTCTTCCCATATTCCTTGGAATCCCATTGAACTAAAGTTACAGTGAGGCCATGGAGACAAAGGTCTTGTGTCTTTTGCTTTCCTGATCAAAGTGGAAAATATCATTTTTTGGATAGCAAATGATATTTTCCCCTACTTATTTTATCTCTCAGTGTCTGTGCCACTATTTGTTTTATAGATTGGAAATTCAGAACTTTGTGTTAGCAAAATAAATTTATCAAAGGAAAAATTAATGATAAAGGCTTTGGTGCTGTTATAGTTATGAGATCCTACTTACTGAAAGTTAAATTTTTTATGTTAATGTGGGAGAATTTGTGGAGTATTTCTGTATTCTGAAAGTACACTGTTTATGTCCATGCTGGAAAGATTGAAACAGATTATCAACCTGAAAGAGGCAGAACAGGAAAATTAAAGAATTTACGTCAACTTAGTCCACTCAGCTGAGAACTGACATGATAATACTCCTGCAGTGTGATTATTTAAAAAGAATTCACCTACGGAATGCAATAGAAGGGTTGGCTGAACTTTTGTAAAGAGAGCTGTAAGGACAGAAAAGAGGGAAAGGTCAGTGGAGAATGCGTATTCAGGGAAAAAAATCATGCACTTTTGGATAAAAGGAGCCACTTTCAAAAATAATTTTCAGGCTAACGACAATTTGGAGACAGATATGAAAGGGCAGGGAGCTGTGGAACAGGCCAGCAAAGGAAACAAGAAAAGAAAAAAGTGTGAAAAAATTCCAAAATATATTGTTTATAGTCCAACAGGAAATTAGCAATAAAGTCACAGTGTTGGTGAGTAGAGTTGAAAGGATAAAATGGACAGCACTGAAGGGCAAGCTAAGGTAATGCTTTCACTTTCCACGAGCAGAAAAATGCAAAGGGTGATGAAGAAGGAGTGTTTCTGAATGTGAAAGAGTGAGAACAAAACTGTGATGTGTGTAGCTGTGTGCCTATCTTACTTTCGCAATATAGCAGGAAAAATTGGCAAGTTTGGTTATTTTACCTCTAGAAATGGGGCCTTTTTTGAAAATGCCAGACTGTGTATTAGAATAGCTTAAATCATGCATTTGGAATGTGTTGTGGCCTTGCATTGGGTCCTGTGAACTGAGAACAGAGTGCAAATGTGAAAGAGCATCATAGGGGCTACTTATATAGTGGTACTAGATCTCTTTCTGTCAGTTTTGCATAGCAATTGTGTCACTGTGGTGGTTTGCTAGCACTCATATTTGCTTGCACTTGACTTGCTCATATAGAACTGACTAAAAAGGTATAAAAAGGGAGAAAGGACCTATGCAAAGACTTTGTTGGTAAGAAAAACAGGGAACGGAGTAGAGAATGTAACACTCCTTATGCAGCGAAGAAATATGAGTCAGTTTACACTTGTGCTTTCGGACATTCTGTCAGGCCTCTTTGTGTGCTTTGCATACTAATACTGGTTTGACAATATTGTAAGGCTCAATCTTTTATTCTCATAAAATATCACTTTCACAGAAGTCCTGTATTTATTTTATTTGTGGAAACTCCGGAGTTACCTTATAGAAAGATGACAAATTTCAGATGTATCAATGCCAAAAATAACAGCGGATGTGGTTTCATCTCTAAAAGGGAAAAAATAACATAGACATCTCTGTGAGGGATTTTTGAGTATGGGTTTTGTAGTGTTATCTAATTTAAGGCATCAAAGTAATTTTCTGGAGCTGTCTCTGAGTGACTTCTGTAAATCCAGCTGTCACATCCCATTAGCAAGCATTGGTTGCAAAACGATGTGGGAACCAACAGTGGATTAAATATTAAATGAAGTTTGAATCTAAATTAAAGGAAATGCCTCCAACTTCCAGAGGGTCCTTCCACAGAAAGTCAAAGCCCCTCTTTCCCCCTCCCAAAACATGTTTTTTAACCATTAGCTTATGTAATTATTATAAACTTAATTTTTTAAATATAATTTAGTGCATACTAGTTTAACAACTGTTCTTTAGAGACACTTTATTGTCTTTCAGTCAATAACTGTTTTCCTGTTGTTGAAACTATGAAGTTATTTCAGTGTTGCAGCAAAACCTAACATTTTAACAAAACTTTGAGATGTATCCAAGATCAAGAGCAAATTCCAGTAAAGATTTAGGACAAAAATCTTGTCAGATTTGCTTCGTTATAAGCTTTTCAGGAAAAGTGCTATGTGTCTTTTCATAAATTTTAATCTTACTGTTAGCACTTTCTGTTTGAAATCTGTATTCTTGGCAATATATTCTACCAATTCAATATTCACTAGGATTATTTAAAAAAAATAATGAGTGCTAAATGTATTCTTGCTACTCATGGTAAAAAGCATCCATCAAGTCACTGACATCTTCTTCCCCTTCAGCTGAAGTGTGGTGAACCATTTGTTAAAGTGCCAAGAAACATTAAAAAAAAATCAAAGCTAAAGACAAGAAGGTCGTTCATGGCTATTTACTCCCCACTGAAATGAATAACAAAGACTGTTATCTGTCATGAAATTCCACTTTTGTCCACCTTTTTAAAGAGACAAATGGAGAAAATAAGAGGACACAGACATTAACTCAGAAATGGGATGAATATCTATGTGTTCACATGTATATAGAAAACTAATATGTCCATATATTTATTGAATACATACAGTAATACACATGCACAAGCATTCCGTATATTTAATAATGTAGTATACAATATATGTGATAGGAAACTCATTACAAATGAATTATAATTATCTTCATAATGATAAGCAAGATCATCATTCATCCCTTTTCTTGCCTCTAGACTTTCTTCTGAAGTATTTTGAGCTTGGTTTTGCCTATCAAAAATACAGTAATGGAGATGGGATCACAAATTGCTAGCACTTACAAATGCATTGATTTTTTTGATATATTCTTTTGCACTACACGCTTGTTTCACCAATATTATGGTTGAAAAAGCAATATCCTTGAAAAATAGTCACTTAGCTTTAAATATTTTTCAGGGTCTTGCAAAAGAAATATCAGGATCCCTTTTGTGAAAAAATGTGGGAAAAAATATTTTTTGAAGTGAGCCTGAAATCATCTATTCTGTCCTATCTTTTTTTCCTTCCAGGAAAACTGATAATGGGTAATTTATGTGCAAGTTTGCTTTTGTTATTTTGTCGCTTGTTCATGATTTTTCGTCTTACTGCTCCTGTCTAATCCTCCTTACTGAATGCCCACTGAGTTCTGATTCATCCATCCAACAGCATTGTTTTTATTTTTATGGATATATCGATCTTGTCTTGAGCTGTTCAAGAGGGAATATTCGTAAATATTTAAATTTCATTAAATTCTTGATTTGGGCTGTTTGATTCACACCTCTATATTCTAAATTCACCTGTTATTCCTGTGGCACTGCTGTGTGCTGTAGCTATCAGATGCAGTATTTTCAACAAAGATAGGATAATTAAGAAATTTGGACAGGAATTAAGTTTATCTTATATATTAGGTTTACTTCTTAAAAGCAGCCTAGTAAATGAAATATTGAAATATTCAGACCCTCTGAATACACCCATAGTCACCTTTAACCAATTTGGTGACAGGTGCATAGATGTGCAGAGTGAACCATCATCATCATGGCTAGACTTCGCAAACAAAGATTTGGGAAGGGCTCTACCCACGCTTGCTACAAGCGCGCTGGTGGCTAAAAAGGCCAATGCGCAATAGGCAAGACTGAACCATATGTTTGGTTTTAGTGATGGGATGTAAAAACTAACAAAACTATGAATAATTCAATCAGAGATGGTAACATATTAATAGCATACTGTTCTATCTAGGGAATATTTCCTACACTTCAGAGATGCAAAATGGGAGTAGTATTCTAATTAAAAAAAAAAAAAAAAGTCCTGAAGTGATATTTGATGCATCGTAATTGATAGGTTTAAAAAAATAATTGATACCTCCCCAGCCCAATCACATTCTCAAACCTTTCAGCTTAAATGTTACTTACAAGAAGCTTTCATTATGGAGTAAGAAGCTGTGACGTTGTTGGAAGGGTCTTTTAAATTATTAAAGTCTTTCCTAAAATCGACAATGACAGCCATGCAAAAAAACTTTTATGTGTTTGCGCATACGTAAGTGTGGTTATAGATACCCTAGGAGTGTTGTCAGGCTGCAAATGGTTTAGGAAATAGTGACAGTAATTATTCCATGATTGCTTTCCAAAATTTTTATGTGGCTGATTGTCTTGAGACGCTTTCCGTATCCCTCAGAGAGCTCAGAGTAAAGGAAGGCGAGGCAAGACAAGAAATTTTGATGGTTTCCAGGGCCCTGCTGCTCCAGGCCTAGACAGTTTAGACTGTTTAGTAGCTTTACCACAGGGGGACTTGGCAGTCGCAGCCTTGGCTGTCTTCCTTGGCTAAAATGCACTGGGGCCACCACTGTGCACAGCAGATGAAAGGTAAGATCATGGATGTGCAAGGAACTTCAGGATTGCCCTCTAGCTTCACACTGTTTTCTTCATTAATCAAGAAATGGGTTGTCATTTTAGCCAGCTGCACTCCTAGGGATTCAAGGACACCTAAAATTCATTGCAAATAGTAAGTAAAATAAGGAACATTATAGAAATAATTGGGATTTTTTGGCCCTTCATTACTTTCCTTTTAATAAAAGAATCCCCACAGACCAAAAACCCTCAGCTGAATATTGCTGCTGTTTAAAATTCTATTTCATGGCAATCAACACACCTTTTCTTCCGCCCCCCTGAAAAAAATTATAAACTGAACAAAACCTCAGGTGTGGGAAGCACAACAAAATACAAGGCTTGTTGTCTCAGTGGAATGCCATGATAACGTGCCATAGTCAGTGCAGTGTTGCTTTGGTGCCTAAGCTAATACACTTGAGTTTCCTCAGGCTGGTCATGGCCTTTTTACTCCTGGACAAGCTCTCTGTTTATTGACAACTTTTTACAAAGGTGAGAAGTATTTCCTTCAGGAAAATAATAATTTTAAAACCCCTCACATACTCCTAGCAGTGTGACATAGTTATTCTAGTATAAATCCAACTTTTAATAGAACTTCTGATCAGAAATTTAAAAAGGAGGTCATTATTCAGTGAACATTGTGCCCAGTCCTTTTGTGAGCGGTGATACTACACCAGTGAATGACTTTCACAGGCATTTGTGTCTTCTTTACCTTTATACACAACAGAGAAACTTGTGTTGTGTACTCCCTCCTTGTTTTTCCTCCCACTTGCAATTCTCTCCAGCCCCTGACTATAGTAAGCCATCCTTCTCTTGTCCTCTGCCGTGTTATTTCCCTAACATACCAACAGGGATATCAGATACCAAGGAGATGGACTAGGTTCACCCTTAATGTACCACTGGGAGGAGTAAGATGGAGAGCCACAGGTTCACAGAGGGAGGATAAGCGAGGTGAGAGGTTGGTCTCTGAAGGGCACAGAATACCACACAAAACTGATAGATTTAATAAAAATGTACACTTAACTGTAAGGCTGCAAGAATCACAAAAAATGCTTCTAATACTTCTGCCTTCCCCAGTGCAGGGTCAATAATACTTCCTAACAACCATCCTGGCAGATGGGTTTCTAACCTCTTCCAAAGACTTTCTGCAGTGGTCGTTCCCCACCCAATGCATTTCAGTATTTAATTGTTCTTGCAATTAAAAAAAATTACTAAGCCTGAATTATACTTGCTGTCCCTTATCCTGTCTAATGGAGATATATTTTTATTCAGTTTGTTTTTCATGCAACTATGTTAGTTGTTATGCTTTACACATGTGTTTGTGAGGATATTTTCATACAAATATCTCTATTTATAAATAGTTTATTTGACCTTTTATTACATCATGTTTCAAATATTCACTGTGTGTTCCATCTTGTGTTTGGAATCAGGAAAAAAAAATCAGTAATTAAGCCAACTTATATCTTAATATTCCTTCTTCATAATGATGGTTTTGTTATTTTGCTGTGTTGGTGTGATGGGGTTCTTTTTAACATTCACTTCCTTGATACTGTGGGGTTTTTAAAGTATTATGAACAGTCCATAACTCCTTTTCACCTTAAGTAAGTTTTCCCTAAAAATTTACAGTTATGTAAGTTTATTGAAAATTTCCCTGCTGAAGTGGAATTCATTGGGTCTATTTCTTTCTTAGTCCTTCTTCCTATCCCAATCCTTCCAATATCCCAAGGTAATATTTCATGGTCACTGTGACCCCAGTTGTCAAATTATGTTTTGATATTCTTGTAGTGTTACTCCTGAAAGTAGGAATCAAATACAGAGGATCATTCCTTCTTACTGTTTTTACCCTTTCTGTCTCAGGAAATCATATTGTAGTGAAAAAGCTTAAAGGACAAGCTATTTTTTTTCCTCCCAAAAAAATGTCATTATAGTTACATTGTTGTATTATGACCAAGACTCATATTATGGATTTTGCCACTTGCTCACAGAAAACCTCATACTCAATACAATAAGCAGCCCAGATGTTCGATATGATCTTCAGTAATATCAGCTTAGTCTTGTCAAATCTTGTCAAGTAAAATTGACTCAAAATGGAAATGCAGACTTTTATGAAGATTTGGTATCACAGTGAATATTTTTCTAGTCTCCTTGATCAGAGGCAATAGATTTTTATATGTTCCAAACATTTGCAGGTAATTTTTTAACATTATCTGCAAGTTAAATATACAGAGTAAACTAAATCCAATATTTTTCAGAGCAGCTCTACTAACATCTGATTTTGAACTTAATCTTGAATGACATACTCTAAATAGTAAGAACTAAATCACATGAGAATCAATTAATTGGCATTATCAAGAAGTCTGTAAAAATAATTACTAAGGCAAAAGTCCTCAAGATTCTGAAGCATTGCAGTACCTGGAAGACAAGCAACAGGCAGCAGAAATTCTATAAACCAGGAATTTTGCCAAACCTTCTTAGGCTGAAGTCCAAATGAATTTTTTTTAACCCAGCCAGATTTTCCACACTGAATCAAGTACAGCCCAGCAGAGTCCTAGGAGCCCTTGCAAGTGAATGTCTGTCTTTTCTCTTTTAGTAGTGTCTGTGTTAGACACTGACAAAAATGTGTGTTAATAGGCTGACAGAAAAAAGATGTAAAAATACTGGAAACGGTGCTTGCATAACACAATTTATGATGTGATGTGCAAAATATACAAACTGAGGTTTTGGTGCTGCAAAAGTTTACATACGTTATTAACATTATGTACATGAAAAATTCTTGGAGGATTGGATTCTACAAGTCTTGCTCAAGTCACTACTATTTGAATATGTTTATGACTGCAAGTCTCAGCTTGCTTATCAGAAGGAATGAAAGTAAAATAACTTTCTGAGATCTCTAACAAACACATTACTGTTTGTTTATTACAGTGTTTTTGTAACCATTTGTTTTCATAATGCCACAAAACAGTTTCCTTCACTTGACAGTCTCATCTCAGCACACTTACACATTTGAGTCCATGATTTAGACTTAATTGTCAGTGGAATGCTTTAACCATTATACTGAAATTCCAAAATAGTCCCTAACCCAAAATTTAATCATTCTTTCAGTTAGCAGTCCTGAAGTTGTCTCATAAAGTCATAAAAATAAATTAGGTGATTACAGTTCTTAGGTCTAGGTGAGAAATGAAAAGTCATGCAGGAGCAGATAAGAGAAAAAAGAAAAAGGAAAGCCTATATGGAGCATCACCTTAGTAAGTAAATCATGATGGCTAAAATTATGTGCTGACATGATAAATGGGCAAAGAGTAGACTGTTCTGCCATGACGGCCAGGGCAGAGGTCATTCAAACGGTAATGAGTTGGACAGTGCTATCCAATTGGAATGGGGGGAAAAGCAAAGAATGAAAACCATTGCTAATGTGGTTGTAACCGTCCTGTAAAAAAAAAATAAAAATAAAAGGCAACCTAAATAACCACAGCTTTGATCACTTACTGCAACTGATTTTGGTTTTTTTTTAAGCTTTCAACATTTATTTACATGAAATTATGGACTTAAAAAGAAATTCTTTAAATGAAAACCAAACCTGATTCACTAAATATTCAAAGCCAAATTGTTCAGATACATAGCTGCTCTCTGTTGCAGGTGCTTCTGAAACTACCCTGAGAAAGAACAGAGATAGATTTTACTATGACATGTAATTGATGAGTGATGACTTACTTCAATGTAGAAGATGATTTGCAGTTTTGACTATAAAAAGGGTACATACACCTGGCCATGTATACTGGGAGCATTCATATGGCCAAGATAACCATCTATAAACTTGATTTAAATGAAAATTTTCTTACCTGTGGGAGAAGGATGTGGCCCCCTGTGGGTGTATGAGTCTAGATGTGCGCTCATGGGGGCTAGAGCTGTACTGAATGATGAATAACATAGAAACGTTTTTGTCACAATAGTATAATTTGCTGTCCACATGTTCTGGGTACAAAACTGATCTCGAATTCCTAAATTATGGAGACTTCTTACCTAGAACGAGATACCAACAGGTCCTACGGATAAAGTAAAATGATTTAATTGCTACTATTTCAAGCAGGGGAATGAAAGCAGTCATACAGCACGGCAGAGCGTTAGGGAGCAGCAGGTCTGTAAGATTCCTGCTGGGGATGCCTGTGATGTGAGAAAGCCCTTCAGAAGGTGGAACCTCACTCTTGAGCTGCCTACCTATTACTACTGAAACAAAACTCAGAGGAAAGTTTAAAGCAACTGTCTTTGAAGTGGGGGACTGTCCTCTGGTAACATCTGTCAGATTGTGAGCATAAAGCCAGTAGTCCTGGCTTGGTTTGATGCTGAAGTCCGCGGCTAAAGGATAAACACTGGGTCCTGCTGGTAACTCTGAGTATTACATTCAGGCTTTTCTGCATGTAGTTGCAGCCACTGGTCTAAGCCTGGTTCAAACCACAATATTATTTTTATATAGTTTGAAGTAAGTATTTTTAAAGCATGACACCAAGACAGGACAGCTTTGGGAACTACAGCTTATTCCTGCATGGGGCAGCAGTCTCCTCCTCTTACTTGCTTTTTTTTTTTTTTTTTTTAAATTGCTAAAGTCGTTTGTTTGGTTTGTTGGGGTATTTTTCCCTTCTCATAATTAGTGTATTAAATTATTAAGGAGTAAGTTCGTGGGCACACTGACACAATCAGCCTAGCCCTCTTCAACTTGTGAAGGTTTTGAGTGCCTAGTCACAGATGCTTCTTCAGTAGAAAGGAGTAATTGAGTCAATAAAAAGTCATTGCCTAAAAAGGCAGGTGTTTAAGTATTTACACATGAAAGGAACTTTGTCCTTTTTTTCTTTCTTGGAGATCTGTTTTGGTGATATTCTGTCTGTTGCTGAAGGGTCAGAAGTGCTACCCAGCAGCAGCACAAATTAAACTCTTCCCTTGCACAAGATGTGACAGGTTGATGTGAACAGCATCTCTGGCAGGTCTCATTCATGGTGAAATCTGTTATTTCTGGAATTGTATTTCTACTTCCTTCCCTTGGAAATACTTAAAACGCATCTTTGCAATATGTGTAAATATCTGAAAAGAGAGTGTTAATTTTATTAATCTTACGACCCATAGTTTCATAATGCCTTTTTTTTTTTTTTTTTTTTTTAAACAATTACAAAACCCTATATAAAATATGAGAANTAACACATCAACAAGCCTAGATAGAACATGAGCATCCCGAGGGCTTGGGATAACCTTGCCAGGTGGTGGAACTAGGGGACTAGGCTGTGCAGAGCAGAAGGGGCAGATGCTCTGCTAAACCCTTTGCTTCTCCTGCTGGCTTGGTGGCAGGCTGCAGGAAACGTGTGTGTGTGTGTGTATAGTGTCACCCCTATCACTTGGGCATGGATGTTCTGTTGAGGCTCCAGGCCATCCTAGCAGCCCTTTGTCCATGTTGTAGGCAAGTCCATCCTTGTGTCAAAAGTAGCCTCAGGGTCACTCTTGGTTGTCAGTGTGAGCCCTCCCAGGATCTGCATCTGTGCTGTCTGTGTCCAGCTCTGAGGCTCTGTGTCAGACCTACCTAGCCTGCAGGCAGTGAACCTTTCAGGATGCTGTAAGTGAATGCCTGAGTTGGGGTATGCTTTAGGCAGTGCATTGCAGCCACTGAAATAACAGTTTTATTAACATTAATTTTTTCTAAACAAATACAGTTTTTAGACTATTTAGCTGATGTACTGAGTAAGAGCCATTGCCTCTAGCCATTGTGCATAACAGACATAGACATTGTGCATAATCGTCTTTCAGATAAATCTTTCCCTTTAGTTTGTGAATTGGAAATCACTGGAGGCTGAGAGGGTGTTCTGGAAAGATATCACTGTGTGCTTCCACTGTACTAGCACTCTTCCTTAGGCATTTATATTTGGCCACTGTTGTGAATTGGATACTGAGATAGACAGCCTTTTTGATTTTGCTAAGTATTTCCTTCATAATAATCTTAAGCAATGCACAGAACAAAAAGAAACCTGGAAGTTTTTTTCAGGTAAATTCATTACAAAGATGCAAACATTTTTATATCACTTGATATGCATTGCATGTTCAGTGTGGTCTGTTTCATTCAGTGCTACTACATAAAGATAACTCCCAGAAGAGAATCACTTTGACATGCTACATCTTCTTCTTTTTTTCCAAGCTCTGTCCTGTATTTATCAAAGAGTCTCAAGTTTGTTCCAAATTTGTCTCCCTTCTGAAAAGAAATTCCAAATTCCCTCATTCCTAGTGTCTAAAGGTGTGCTTGAATAAATAAATATAGACTCTTCCCCTTAAAACTTTTTAGGGAGCCACACATTACTATTTGAGGTTTTTATTTTATTAATACAGTCTGCTTGAGTTATCCACAGCAACTTATCTAAGCTGTAGGTGTACAACCTAGATAAGTGCAGAGATGCTGAACTTGATGCCTGCAGCCTGTATTATTAGCTCAGTCCTGACACTTGACAAACATGATTATACTTTTCCCACAAAGTTTCTGTCCAAGAGCAGGCTAGCAATTTTTGCTCAGAAGGGAGCATAAGCTAATAAACCCAGTGAGACATGGATTGCACAGTGAATTGCACACATGACCATCAGAGATCTCTCTGGTCATGTCCTTGATCCAGGGGAGCTGGTGGTGTGACGGAGCAGTTGTCCCATGGCTGTCTGTAACATTCTTTAATGCTACTAATTCCAGGAACATTTGTCATTTGGGCTGTTACCCTTTTCTTTCACAAGGAGACAGCTCATGTCTCAATTTGTGCCTAGACCAACAAACTTGTCTCTTCCATAAATGATGTTCTTGGTGAATCACAGTCTAAAAGGACCATGTTCCCATGTTCTCAGCAGAAAGTTGATCAAAGAAAGGGAAATTTATTTTAATTTTTTTTTTATTGTTCTGGTTGTGGACAGACCAGGTTTCACCTGGACTGACCCAGCATGACTCTGTCTCTGCTCCTCTGCATTTCTCTATTCCAGATGGTATTGCAGATGCCCAACATTATTGTATATGCTAGGAAGGTGACAGTGTTTGTGTTACTCTTCAGTTAGAGGATGGGAATGTTTTCTCAGAGATGTGAAGAATTTGTACTGTAAGGAAGAGACATAAATACATAAAAAGAGGCATCAGTACAGAATCAAACAACAATACATGCTTAGGCATATTATTTTATATACTTATTGAATTGAAGCTTTAATAATAATTGCTCTGCAGAACTTTTTTTGAAAAAGCATCATAATTGCAGAGTAGAACACAAGATATACAAGGTTTTCTGGGTGAGGACTAGAGGAGAAACCACAGAGACACTGAAATACACTTGATCTATGGTTCTTTTTTCTCAAATACAGGAGATTTGTGCACTCCAGACTTCAAATGGAGCCCATAAACATGAAAGAGTTTTTTCCTGCACTCAACAGGGGGAGGGTTTTTCTCATTACATGCTTTTCTGATATTTTGATATGGTAGGGAATTTTGGTGATTGCTGTGTGTGATTTCTGTGCATGCGTCATTTCCTCAAGCTTAATGGCTTTATTTAGTGGCATACATAATTCCTTCAGTGTCTGCATGTTAAGAAGACATTTTCAACTTGACCAAGTAACCATATTGGAGTACAAATGTTGAATGTTGTGCTGAAGGTCTGTTCTGGCACTTATGGTTTTCTGCACACTTTTGTACAGATTTGAGCATGTAAAATTACAGGTTTGGGATTTTTCAAAAGGCATTTACTGTTCTTCATACTGATGGCAGTAGAAAATCTTGTAATATAAATAATGCTTAATGAAAATCACACATTAAGATCCCAAACTTCATGAGACAGCTCTTATCTACCATTACTTGTACATGCAATCTAAAATTACTGTTAATGGGCTTAAGAGTAGCCTGCCTTCCATATATTTTGTTATAAACATGCTTTGAAAGTGATACATTTTGTTTAAAGGGGACAAAGTAATGTCAGTCACAGAGATTTCAATGGATTTATTACTTATTTATGCTTATATTAACTAGTGAGACATCATCCTACAATTAGTTTTCCAGAAAACTAATTCTAAAGTAAAAAGAGTCATGATATTTATCATTCTGAATGATAAAAAATAGAACTTTCACTTTATTTTAATAAGTTAATACTGTTATATGCAAACCTCCTTAGATACTTTGTATAATAAAATAGCTGTCACTTTTGCATGTGGAAGTACGTATGTGGTGATTATGTAAAAATGAACATTCTTCTGCTTCTAAATGTGAAAAGCTGACCTTTTAAAAACACTTTAACACTTTTAGTGTTATCATAAATCTTACCAATTCTTTAATGTTGCAGATTTTTTGGTTGCATATATTACACCAGTTCTATGAGTCAACTTTTGTTACAGGGAAATTTGGGCCTGGGGCCAGGTAGAGCTTTGGAGAGCTTTTAAGTTTGAGAGCCTGTTTCACAGCTGGAGTGCTCCCCAAAGTGAAGTGATCCCAGAAGAATATGTTTCCCATTACCCAAATCTCTACCAAATCATGCCTTGTAGCTCTAAAATAATTAAGACTTTGGAAGCCCCAAGAGGTCTTTTTTGATCCATGAATGAAGCTACCCCAGGTTCAAATAACTAAAACCTGACTCCCTCTTAACCAATGAAACACAAAACCCCTCCATTTGTCAATGTAACATAAAGAGAATGCTCAAAAATGTCAGAGCCTTTACACTTTAATGGATTCAACCCCAGGACATGTCAAGAGTTTTGATTGCAATTGTTGGAGATCAGGCTGAGGTGTCTGTGCAAGTCCCCAGGGCAGAAGAATCAGTGTTCTATAAAATATGATGTAAAAAGACACATTGCTTTATATTGAAGTTTAAATGATGATGAAATTCTTAAAATCAGAAGAAATCCTTCAAGTCCCTTGTGCTGCTATTAGTAATACACTCATTAGCAAGGTAAGAACACTGTGATAAATTTTGAGAAGGGGGCCACTGCTACTGATGTAAGAGTAAGATAGGAAATAGGTATTTGTTGGAAAAGATAGCATAGCAAGGTGTTATGAAGCTTTTTGATTTTTATTCAATTAAAGTCATACAATGGCTATAGAAGATATCTTACTGCAAGAATACATAAAGCTATAAGCAGTATTACAAAGAAACCTTTCCAGCTTCACTCAAGGAAGAAATCCACTGGCTTTTGCTGGAAAAGTAGCAGGACAGGGTTGATATGAGTACCCAGACTTTGCCGAAATTCAGAAAGAGAAAAGGATGATAATTACAGGCTATGATTCCTACAAGATGAAATTGTAGGAAACATAATGATAGCATAATTTTATTGTAATTTCTTTTAGTATTTATTAGAAAACTTCAAAAAACTTTAAAACCTTTACACTGGGATTTATGCAATGACAATGTAGTTTCTGGTCTACCTCTGAAGTCTGTGACTTGAAAAATGGGAGAATTTTGCAGGATGCTAACTTCTGAAAAATTTACTCCTGTATTCTTGTGCTTGTTTAGTGATTTGTGGATAGAAAAGGAAAGTGAGATATGTGTTGTGAGGTGAGAACTAATATCATTTGGACATGTGAGAGTTCAAATGTGTTCACAAATCATCCATAGGTATAAATTTAATAATACTCACTTCTGTTGCTGGTGAAATATTAATCCCTCAATTTCAGGCACCTACAAAATCTGAGATCTAGAAGTGTATTCCTTAAAATGAGAATTTTTTTTCTGAACCAGTCTACTGACTAGAATTTCTGATGCCTAACAGGTGGCACTAATTTATTATAATTCCATATTTTAGTACAGCATAAACACCATAGTAGTTAAAGTACTCATTTAAGCAGCAAAGCTGTAAGGAAATTCATCAAATACAATAGAAGTATTTACACACCTTCCCTTTAGTATGTGTGTATTTATGGCTGGACTGCCTACTGGATGGTGATACTGAAATGAATGTGGCTTAAAGAACAGTGTTACGTTGGCCAGTGTGCCTTATTTCTGGCCAGATAAAAGTATGCTTTTATTTCACTGTTCACTGCTTAGCCCCTGTTTTGGAAGAAGAGGTGCCAGCTGATGAAGATCTTTTGCAAATACAATTATGTTCACCTCATGAAATGCCAATTTTTTTTATCTGGCTGCACCTCCAGACACTGCTGACTTTATAGATAGACTAATCTGGTAGGTGAAGGATTTACAGCCTCAGGAGAGACTATATGAAACAGCTCAGTCTGTCATTAAAAATTCCTCCTTACTGGGTGCTGGAAGTATCCAGACTTCAGCTGCTTTGCTTGCTTATTGCTGCTGTAGTCTGAATATACCTAATTCTGGTGAGGACCAAGACAAATTATGCCTGTCTTTACCATGGAGACTCTAATTCCAATATCCTTTTTTACAGAATATTGTCACAGCTATAACAAAACAGCTGCTGCATCATGAAGGGAGCTTGAACCTGTCAGTGCCAAGACATCTTAGACCTTCCTGAGCAGTACCTAAATCAGAAGACATTTCCGTCCCAGGAAGTGTTTAAGGCCAGGTTGGATTGCACTTTGAGCAACCTGATCTAATGGAAGATGT
The DNA here is from genome assembly GCA_013400415.1 of Scytalopus superciliaris. Lineage (NCBI taxonomy): Eukaryota > Metazoa > Chordata > Aves > Passeriformes > Rhinocryptidae > Scytalopus > Scytalopus superciliaris. The sequence continues at coordinate 373,024 of VXBX01001683.1, forward strand.
TCTTGTCCCTGGCAGGGGGTTTGGAAATAGATGACCTTTAAGGTCCTTTCCAGCCCAAGCCATTCTATGAATCTCTTATTTTATCTGCTGAACATCCTTTTTATGCAAAGATTCATGTTGAACTTGCATAAAAAGCAATAAAAACATAGACTAGAATTTAGATTTCTCAAGTCAGTGGTCTATAGAATCATCTTTGCCTTTTTTGGTAGGCATTTTCTAGTGCTTACCCTCTGTGGACAAAAGGTATTTTCCTGTGAGTGTGGATTATGGTTCCCTGTTGGTGTAATAGCCCTCTTGGACCTCGTTTTCCCTGTACATTGATAAGGGGTATAAGCATCTGTGTAGAGTGAGTGCCATCTACGTTACAATTTCGTAGCGGGTGCCTAAAGTTTATGCATTGCACCATGGTTCCTGCCCTGGGTTACATTGGAACCTGTGACCCAGAGATGTAAAATTCCACGTTATATTTCCTGTCTTCTGAGTCATCTAGCTCCATCAAACATATTCTTACTGTTGCTAAAAATGCACTGCATATTGACTGCTGACAGGTTAGGCTCTCTTGGGCCATTTGCTTCACATATTACTAAGATTTGAACATTAGACCTGGCAGTGTTACTCTTTTGTGTTTATATTTCAGTATTAAATTAAAGTTTTCCAGAAGAAATAGCTGCAATAGAATTATATTTATTGTTGCATTTTAAAAAATTTTCTATTAGTCACTTTTAAAATTGGAGGCCAAATTTTCAGCTGGAGTGAATTTCTTTGATAAATTCCTTTCCTTACAGAGTTCCCTTAAAAAAATTATCCTTCTTCTTGAATGTGAAAAGAAATGCATTCATTTGTGCTTTGAGATTGGATGGATTAACTTTGACTTTAGCTTTTCATCTGTTGCATTGATCATATTCAACAAAAGACCTACATAGACAATATGTTTATCAGGACTGGATGTTAAGCATACTGTTTCCTGAAATGTAGATAGTAAACATTGTCAGTAAGAAGCCAATTATATTTTATTTTATTTATTGTTGCCACATGGGAAGGCTGACAGTTAAAATCTCTCATGCTCATTTTTCAGGGACATTATATATATACTGTGTTACATTTATACTAATATTAGAAATATTTTTGCATTTAGCTATTGGAAAATAAGAGTGCTTTTCTTAAAGAAAAAAATGAGTGGAGCGGGTGGTTTCTGGATGAGAACAATTAATCACGCTCTCCATGTGATGAGTTAGGAGTAATAAATTTCTAATTTAAAGATTTATATAAATAATATAGATTGCTGATGAATAGCATTCACAAATAGATTAACCTTTTGGTATTTTTTTTTATTATATGGGACAATATTAGAGTCCTGTATTGCTTTAAATTTTATAATTAGGAGTTCTAGCATGTTTTTAAGAGCAATATTGGTCTGAGAAGAGTCAAGGAAATGGCATATTCTTTGATTTGTTTCTAGAATAGAAACGGCTTGGTTATGAGTAAGTTTATTTAATTTTCTTCTTGTGTTTCTTCCTCTTCCTCCTCCATTTGGCCTTTCATACCTACCTGAACAAACACACTTTCACTTCCACAACCAATAATTCATTCTGACTTTCAGCATAATTCATATTCCTTGCATTCCTTTTTAGCAAGGCACACTTGCTCACTCTTATAACAAAAAACATACATTGTGGTTAGGCACAGAGGTCAGCACTAGTGTTGTGTCACAGGTCAAACAAGATCACTTACATTCTTTATCAGGGTCATTTCTTCTCCCTGGGTGGGATATGAACTCTTCTTTTTCTTAGAGAGGAAACACCACAGATGTTCACCACTCCTTCTTCAGAATTTTTCCTGCATGGTTTGCCGTCATCTTTCATGTAAACTCACAAGACAACAAGGCATGAATCACCCCCAAATTATCCTACTAGTTGCATTCCTTATTCAAACTGCAAAGTAACTTCACAGTGTATTTAGGTAATGTAAAAGTTAATTCCATATTTTTAAAATTGCATTTAAGATATCTCAAATATTTAGAACAAGTATTTATAAAATGCTTAAAGTGGTTATTTCTGGATTTTCACATAGACATATATTTTTCTGTTGCTTAGGATTTCACACTTGTTAATATAATTTGATTTAATATTATAAATGTTTGTATTTCTATTTTTTCCCCCAATGCTTGTGCAAGATCATAAAATTTAAATGAAATTATTTTGGTTAAAAATGTTTGACACTTTTTGTGATCATTTTCTCTCTAGCTAAATGAAGCTCTTTTGCCATTTTTTCATCTGTAGAAAGGCACTGTTTACAGTATTTCTTACTACTCTTGTGTTTTATTGATCCTGAAAGAAAATAGGGTCTTAATTATGCTTTCACCGCTGAGTATTCATCTTTTTTGCATAAGAAATTTGTTTAGTAATCTTCACATTCATGACTCAATTGCTTGCCAGTATGTGTCAGCAACATCCCACTTCTAGGGGGTTTTATGTCATAAGGATTTCCCAGAACAAATGTAATTCTCTATTCTTTTTATTCTGTGCGTGCCCTTTTTTTTTTTTTTTTTCCCAAAGAAGTTGGAATAAGAAACCAGGAGTATGGAAAAAAACCCCAAACAACTAACCAAATCCACAACAAATCTTTACTGAGAAGTTTCATAATTTCATATGCTTTCTTTCACTTTTTAAAAAGTGGTTTTGTTGCATTTCAAAAACCAGTAGGTGTTTCTAGCTGTTGTGTTCACTTTACTTTAGAAAGCAGCATTTCTTACTGGTTTGGAGGCATCAGTACAACTGTTGAGCCTTTCAGGTTCTGTCTTGAGTGCCTGTGTAACACAACTGGCTACACTACTAGAAAGCTGCACAGCACAACAGAAACTGATCTCTAGAACAAGCCTTTTGGTGCTGAGGATCTTAGTCTGCACTGTACATGTTTTACTTGGGCCTGGCTCTAGCCTGGTCTGCAGACTGAATGCCCAGCAGCAGCTGGAGAGCATCAGGAGTGCTGCCAGAAGGCATCTTCAGTTGTGTTTCACCCCAAAGGAATCCAGTTCTAACACTCCAGAACTGCAGTGTAAACCAAAGCTCAGCAAGTGGGGATGACCAGTAGATTTAATTTTGAAGTATACTGTCCTCAAATAAAACACTGTGGTAAATGCATTCCTTGCATCTTAGCATCTGCCTAAGTACAGTAGAAATTCAGTGTGTGTATGCCGAGGGCAGAGTTCATTATTTTTTCCTCTTATCAACATCCACCTTATATTCTTGCATGTTCTGTCTCCAGGTTACTTTCTCCCTTCTTGCAGTCAGGCAATGAGGAGTTCAGTTTCTTACGCTATATTAAAGGCTGTGTCAAACAAGTTGGGAGTTTTGGTTTATATTTTGACTGAGCTAGGATTTTATTCCTTAACTGAGTATTCACAGAGAAAACAAGGGGAAAAGTAAAAAGATAAGGATCATGGGAGGCTGATGTTTCTTATGGAAGAAACCCCACCAGTACAGCTGAGCCCTAAAAAGTCTGAAAAAATACTGATTCATATAACAAGAATAATTCGGTAAAGTCAGTTCACTGACTTAACAGCACCACCTTATGTTGTTATTGTTTGTCTTATAGTAATACCTAAATGTCTGTTAAGTTTCACCATAACGTCATGCTAGAAGAGTGTCTTTTCCACAGTCCAGGGACAGGAAAGAACTTAAGACAGTAAAAAAGTGAAGGAAAAAAAAAAAAAAAAGGTCAATAACAAGAACAAAACAACAACAACAAAAAATCCTAATTCATGTTACAAAAGTTGCAGTAGTTATGTTACTGTGTATTGGCACCGTGTTGGAATAGGTTAGGTGTTAGGGTAGTTGAAGTGAAGAGTACCAGGAAGTAGTATTTTGCAATATTTGCATGGATAGATTCTTAAATTTACTTTTTCACTTCACCCACTAAAGCATCACATGTGTATTGTATGTTGGGAAATATGTGCAAGTGTGCAATGTGCAATTTCACGTGTTTCAGGTGTGTTCCACAGCAGAACAGTTGTCTCGCTGAAGTTGGGGTTATTACCTTAGACATAGTTAATGGATATTATCATTTAAGCTAGTTATTAGCTGTTCTTATAAAACCTGTCACTTTATAAAACAGTGTAGATGTACCCTGTATGATTTAACTATGATTTTCACATCACCACAATATAGCACACTTACTTCACGTATACACTTCTTGACCTGTGTCTTACTTGCCTTATTACTTAGCATTTCCTTAACTTGACCCAGAAAGTTACAATGGAGTCAAACTTTCCCAGCAATTCCATTTCCCTTCAGCCCAGGTATTGCATCTTAAAGTCATGTGTATTCCTACTCCACACCATTTTTTTAATATATTTTTTTAATTTGCTTCAGAATGCACATGCATATCATTTGTCTCTAGTTTTGAAGAGATAATGGTTCATAATATTTTAATATATTTTTTGTATAAATCAAAATTTGTTGTGGATATTTGATAATGCTGAAGTAGATTGAAAAATCATTCTGTTTGGTGAAAATCTAGACGTAAGAATTGGTTGATTTCTCTAAATGGATTAACTGTGCAACCTTTGAGCACAAAATTATGAAATACATGTATCTAGAGGAGCAGCAGACTTGTCAGCACTCTGTGCAACACTTGCATCACATTATAATCCTGAAAAGGCTTACTGCTGTATTTCCATTAATTTTGGTAACTTATTTTGGCTGTTGCACAGTCCAAATCTTGCAGAGTCCCAGTATTTAATTTTAAAATTTATGTGCTTTGAAAAATTGTATAAGGCAAGAAATATTCTTTCACTTTTTATGCTATAGATCAGATTTACATTTTCATAGCTTCCATCAGCTTTGGCAAAATGAAGATTAGCTTGATCCAACTTCTGAAGCTGGGAGCTAAGCCAAGACTCTGGTAGTCAGAGATCTGCAAAAGCATGTTACTTCTGTATTACCTGACACTTTTGGCCCTCTTTGAAAGATTTTTATACACTTTTCTTATTTTCTTATGTGTACAGGGCTTGTATTTTCTTTTTCTCTGAGGCTGGAATCATATCCTATTTTCAGTTAGCATCTTTTGCACATCACTAAAGTCATTGTGAATCAGTTCCCTAAACTCAATTCTACTACTCCAGGCATATGCCAATAAAAAAGTGGTTGAGCTGGTTTAACTATGAAAATTGCCATCTCTTATGACTGTTTCATCCTCATTAATAAAACGAACCTAAATTTTGAGTAGCCTTTGTTTCACCACAGCAGTTTTCTCAGCACCAGAGCATTTATTTTGAGTGGAAAAAGGTTTCATATATTATGCAGGGGTACAGTTGAGCATTAATCCAGCTATAACCAATCAAAGCAGGAATGGTCCAATTATTCCACAAATATTATTTACTGAATCAGTATCTGTGAATTGAGTTTGTCACAGTGTAACTATCTCTGCTGGAAATATAAATGCATTATGAAAACAGATGTATTGTTAAGGGAAATCTCTTACCTGCTTGCTTCTATACTTTGTCTGCAAGCAATATTTAAATTAATTTAAGATATTATACATTTCAAATCCAAAATTTGGAGAGATGAGTTCCTATTTAGATATATTTTTGAGAATATCTTCTTAATGTTATATATTATGAAGCATTTCAGAAATGGTTTTGAAGGCTGTAGAAAGGAGTTAATGCAGAAGAATCTTTATTATTATTTCAGATAGAGCTGTCCACAGAGACATAAGGGTACAGAGGAGGCAATGGATTAGTTTTTACTTTTTCAGGCTGTGTGTGCTGCAGTTTTTGTTTGCAATTAAGTGTCACAGAAATTTTCCCGTGGTGAAATTTCATCCGTGAGATAGGATGTAACCTTTGCAAATTGAAGGTTATCAAGATATTTTAGGGATTCCTTTTGTCACACAGAGAAAAAAATGAAATGGGGAAAGAATGGAAAAGTTGGCAAATGGTTTTGGGGTAGTAATTAGGAAAATATCCAGGGGAAAAAAAAAAAAAAGGTTAATTGTAAAACACACTGAATTAAAAAAAAACAGAAAGGTATGCTACCTTAATTCTCCGCTTTCAAATTAAATGGAATAAAAAGTAATGTTGCTAATTATAAAGTATCATGTTCATTCAGTCAAAAACATGACAACTAGTGGAAAAGACAGATATTATAATTTTCTTTCTGATATAAGTTAGTTTAATGTCAGATACTTTAGAAGTAAATTTTTTACCAGTGGAATATTTTGAAAACTTTTTATTTTTGAGGTGTAGCATTCTGCAGAAAAAGTATTAAAGGATGTTTTGTTGTTGTATGTTGTTGTTGTTTGGAGTGGGGGAGGGTTATTTCCTTAATTTTTTTTCCCCTTAGTGTCTAGATACGCTTTTCTACCTTTAAAAATGACCACAGTCCCTCGCATTTTGTTCCTCTTTCCTCACATCCCTATCGATGCTCATTTTCAGGGAAAGAAAATGGAAATTAAAGGTATGGGGTGTAGGAAACTCTTGGCATACTTTGCAACAGAACAAGAAATAAATTGAACTCAAACTACTTTGGCAATTTGTTGCAAATGTTTTCAGCTAATCCTCCAAGGCTCTTCCCTTGAGACCAGCAGAATTTCCCACCTTTTTAAGGTTCACTCCTTTGTCAGTGGCCTGCACAGGCATGTGCTTCAGCTTGACAGGTCACAGAAAGTATAGACCAGCCAGTCACCCCCAGTTGCCCCTCCACTCAACTTCCTCTAAGCAATATTGGCTTCTGCAACTAAAAACTGCTTTTTACATATAATGAAATTCACAAGTGCATTGGAGGAAATGTGATTTTTTTTTTTCTGCCTCCACAATTTCAATAGCAGTTTATTCCTTTAAAAGGCGAATTGCAGAAGGGAATAACTTTGAAAGCAAACTGGAAATATAAAGACAGGAAATGAGTCTGTGACTGTATAACAGAGTTCATAAATGGGTCCTTTTTTGGTATGAAACTGGGCTTTTAAAGTAGAAAAATCACCTACTTAACAAAACCATTCGCTGTTTCAGCACTGCAGGAGCATGAAATAAATCCATGTTTCTTTCTAATATATCATTTAGTCTATCAAACTATTTCCAAATGACTTCAGTTCTAGCAGTGCAGCAGAAGTTTCTGTACCTCTGCTGGGATGGTGAATATTTTTAATATAATCCTTTGAATTTCCTTGTTCATTCAGGTTTACAAAGATGCCTGTAAATCCTCCCCTAATCTGAAAGTGGGGCAAGCAAACTCTTTCTCAAATTATGAGCTACAGACACTAACTTCCCTCAGAAATCCCTTTAATTTCTTCTGTAGCAAGAATTTCTGCATTTGAATGTATTCGGACCTAGTCTCCTCTGTAAGACTCAGAGCATCTGTACATGCTCATTCTATGTCAACAGTTATTCAGAATCACCAGGATTGTCCCTAGTTAGTTGTCCCTCAGTTACAGTGCTGTCAAGTCAAACAGCACTGATAGAACACCTAAATCACTTTATTAGTATGGTATTAGGAAAACCCCCTTGCCTACACTGGTTAGAGCAGTGTGCAACCGCCATAGACTTAAAATTTCTCTCTAGTTTGACTCCATTTTCCAGGTGAAAAATAGGAGTAATCAGTGGGTTTTTGTGCTCCCCTCCTGCTCCCCAAATCAATAAGTAAAAGGCATGTACACACAAGGCATGCATCTTGTCAGACAGTTCTGTAGTATTTAGACTTAAATGACTAAAAAGATTTCTTAATTTTTCTGCTTGAAAAATATTTTTTTCTGAACTTTAAGACAAGACACTCTCAAGTATCTTTCCATAGTCTACTGCTCTATCACAATTTCTTACTGCTTTATGGGAGCAACTTTTCTTCTATTTCAGAGGTTTAAGGGGAAAGAAATATTGCAAATTCTGTTTATGCTAAATGTAAAAGCATCTTGGAAACTTTCACAGACTTGGGTTATCTCTGATGGTGTTGTGCATCAGAAGGTGAAAGTGCTGCATAGGAAGTATACCTTGCAAGCAAAGGGAGAACGAAAGACAAAATCATTGTACACATTAGATGATGAGGGACCATTTCTGGATATACAAAGTGTTAGAAAAAGATGCTGGTGAATGAGCTGCAGATGATGAAAGTGTCCTTTTAGTCCATGTCACTGAGGCTAACAGCTATGATGGATGACTGGGTTCTCTCCAGGCTCAGATATTCTGCTTTCAGTAGAACCAGACTTAACCATGGAACTTTAGAAATATTTTCCTTTTCTTTATGTTTTTCTCTTTCCTTAGAAAGCACCCCTGTACCCTAACCTGTACTTTATTGCTGTAGTCTAAAGGTAACATCATATTACCTTAAGGTGTGTGATCTCGGGGGGTCACACTTAAGGTGACTGACAAACCAGGAAGAACATCCTGTAGCTCAGAAAATCTCATCTTGGTCTTATTTAGCCTGATCAGTTTTGGTTTTGTTTTGAGGTGTGTTTTTTAGTGCTTTTCTTGTTTTGTTTTGGGATTTTTTCAGTTCTGATTTCTTTAGTTTGTTTGTTTTGGTTTTGTGGTTTTGTGTGTGTTTTTAATCTTGCAAGGAGAAATGAAACAAGGATTGATAACTACATATTCACTCAAGACACAGAAAATACACCGTGGTCTCAAATCATGATGAGCTACTAAGAAGCTTTAGAAAAATACTGTGTGGGCAAGAGTGTGGAGGAAGGTGCTAATGACACCATTTCTTTGTATTTTTTTAAGTAGTAAAGGTGTCACTATGCTGAGTCATTCTGCTATGTATCCCAAAATGGCTGATTACAAATGCATGAGTTATATTTGATTTGACATTTATTGATGGTCAGCAAAACCTGTGAAGCTATCATATTGCTTCCTCCTTTTAATTTTATTTTTAAAGGAAATTTTGGCCATCTGTCATGTTAGAATGTGGGGTTTTTTCCTCTCTTTTGATAGGTTATATAGGAATGGTATTTTCATTATTCTTGTGGATGGGAACTTTGAGAAACATTTTAATTGTCTTCATTGACATATGAATTATATTTTTTAAGGAAAAAAAAAGAATGGACTGGATAACATCTTAAACTTATTTAAGCATAGCTCTTTTTATGCCGTTTTAGAGAAAAAAATGTCATGTTGAGTAAAATAGAATAGACTGAAAACATCTTAAACTTATTTAAATATGATATTCTTTACTGTGTCTTATGGAAAGAGTTTCTTTTTTAAATTCTGAGCCAAATTCCACCATGCTGAAGTCAGACAGTTTATATTATTTTTAATATTACTATATTGAGTGCAAAATATACCCTTCTACAATACATTTTGCTTTTAAAAATAAGATACGCTACCTACATCATAATTACTCCAGGGCAATTAAAAGCATTTAAAATTTAATAGTCACTCTTCAACCAGTCTTAGACTTGTTAAAACACAACTTTTGAGTAATTTGAAAAACTCAATCAATTAAAAACTGATTGAAATATTTTCTTTCCATAAGATTTTTGTTTATTATTTTCTTTAAATTTATTTTCAGTATGTTCAGTATGATTAATTAAGCATGAGGATTTTGGTGAGTTTGTTTCCTGGAGAGTTTTCACTAAAGTGTGTTTGAAATAAATCTACTCAACTTCTAGCTGGATGAGCACACATATATGGTAAGTTTTGGATGCTGGAGTAATCTGTATTAGCAGCACAACTTTCTAAATGACTGGTTCTGTTTTTCTCTTAAAAGAAGATAACTTAGTGTGCTGTAGTGTATAAAATTATATACATATATGTATAATTGATATAATATATGTTTTATATATTTATGTTTTATACATATATAATTTTATATATATATGTACAAAAGTATATACTTTTATCAGATGTCTAAGGATATTCAAATTCATTCATGTACAGACTAACACTAGAAATATTTTCAAAGTTGGATAGGGGTAAATACACGTTTGACTACCTTTCATGCAACTGCATCCAATTTTTGCATCATATCAAAATTCTCCTCTTGTCCCTGTGCTGTTCACTACACTTAATGGTGCAAGGATACCTGTCCCTAAGGCTCTGAGGTGGCCAGCTGGAGAGGTAGCCTAAGCCACCAACATTTCAGCTTCTGAGTACATATCAGAAAAGTTCAAACAGAGCTCTGCTGCTCAGACTGCAAAGTCTCAAAAAAGTTATGCCTCACTTACTCTGCTGGGATATACTAATTCAGTAAGGTTCAGAGTACAGCTGCCTAAATAATGCATCAAAGATCATCATAAGTGAATTGATTTACAGCTCTCCTAATTTGGTCAGTATCAAGTCTGCCCATTCCTTAGGTGTGTAAGAGAAGTGAATTTAGTTTCTCTTTTATGGACTAATAATAATAAATGTGTTATATTTAACCTGTGAAACATAACAAAAGGGTAGTGATGGTAATGCCCTTCTTAAATCCATTTGGGACTAGAAAGGAAGATCCCAGTTCATCATACTTTTCTGCTGTTTGATTTTGTCCAATGATAAGGAGGAGGCCAGAGTACCTTATGTGGATGCTTGCACTCTAACACTTTTGGCTGAAGGTCTCAATTTTGTGTTAACATTTTCAACATTCTATGAAGAAATTGACTCAGTTCTGAAGGCTAAATAGAGTGATTAAGCCACAAAGCTGTACTCCTTTTCTCTCTGGTTCACTGGGCATACTGAACATACAGATGTTGCAAGTCTCTTCCGATTTTTTCTTTAAAATTAATAACATTTTCGGGCACTCACATTCAAAGGAGAACTGAAAATACTGAAGGGTAGGAAATAATTTCCTTTACTCCTACATCTTTGTGAGAGAGGCCTAAGCCTCCTATTAAGTAGTTTAGGTGGATCATTTCTCTGTTTGTCTGTATTTACAAACTGGGGTTTTTTGGTACTTTTAAAATTCTGTGTGCTCTTTATGGAGTCTGCACATGTCAGACAGAGTGTCTGAAGGTGTATTTGGCTTCAGGTGTTTGTCTGTGTCATGGTTATAGTGGCCAGGACCAGTTTGTCACTGTGTGAGTGTGGCCAGGGCTGTGTATTCTACACTCTCTATGTCATTTCTCATGAACTGCTAATAATGGATCATTTGCACAGTCTACAAAGGTTAGACCTCTGCTACCAAAAAGTAAAAAGCAAACTTTACAAGGGTTTTTTTGGGAGGGGGTGGTTTCCAGTTTTGTTGTTTGTTTATGCCCAGACCTTGCAATTTTTTAAATTCTTTCAGATAACAGGGAAATCCTTAGTTCCATGGCTTTACATTCTAAAAGTTCACTTCCTATCACCAAAGCATCATATTCTTGGCAGGACTACACTCCTAACTTCTAACTTGATTAAGAACAAAACTCCCAAGCTAGCCTTAGTTCCAACTCTGATCTCTCACATAAGCCTTCTTCAAGAATATTATTCCACACCCATTTGCTAAGTGTTTTCTTCTGACCTTCCTGTTGTTGAAGTCTTTTTACGCCCTTGAGAAAGGTTGCAGGTCATCTTGCACATTTCCCTGGACATGCATTATCTCCTACGCTCCAGGCTTTGTTCCCTCCTGTAACCATCCTAGTCTCCCCACCCAGCAGTGCTATGAACTCCTGGGCTTCGGGACACATTCTCTTTCCATGTGTCATTACCTTGGATGCTAAGTAGGTAGTTAGCCATATTATTCAATGTTGTTCTTTCAATTATACTTTTTTTGTTTGTTTGTTGTTGTTTTCTTTGAAGTAAGAATCATGGTTATGGTTAAACCTGGTAAGGAAAAAAAAATAAATAAATCGCAGACTTATTCTGGGTTTTGCTTATGAAAATTTCTGCTATTTCTGCTAATGAGTCCTGGAAGATAATATTTATGTACAGAGAGAAAAGAAAGATGAAATCCAAGACCGTGTTCTATAATTAGGCTTTCATGATGGAATTAATAGAAGAGATTAATGAAACTTAGCCTGATTTTTTTTTCAGAGGACGTTGAAAACTTTTGTGCTTCATCAGCACAAACAAAACATAAGTGACTGTTTTCTTGAATCACAGGTTAATGATAAACAAGCCAAGGCCATCTTCAAAACCTCCCCACTGTTAAGGAAGCTTTGGTGAACATAGAGAAGGAACTATGGCCAGCATATCTTGAGCTATAGTGCTTTTTAACTGGCTGCACATACAGCTTTGAGAGCAGTTTATAGGACAGTGATATTACTGTGGCCCTGGACATTTTGGGAATTAGATTTCAGGGCTAGGTGGGGAGCCCAAAGGTTCGCTGTGAGTTATGGTTATTTCTGAAATTAAGACTTACGCAGTCTGAGAACTTTGTTAATGACAAGAAAAATCACCCTAAATACTTCTTCACCCTAAAAAAATGAATAAATTATTCACAAATATTGATTTTTATCTCAAGAAATAGAACTGAGTGGATATGGCCTGGGAATATCCTGATAATCTGTTCAGGCAGGAATTGAATGTTTTTGATTAGGTAACTCTTCTGCTGAGGTCTCTTGCACCAGAGTGTCTGTTAAGCAGATGAAGAAAAGTTGCTGGAACTCATTTTTCTAGAAGAATGTCTTCACATTTCTTCACTCTCATTGGTTACCTCAGTGCACAATAATAAGCTATTGAGAATAGTGTTCAGAAGCTGCAGTTCTTGATCCCCTGTTACCTCTTTGAGCTGTCTCTTTAAGGACAGGATGGGACTACAGACACAAGTCAGTTCAGGATTTCACCCAGTGGAACATACTAATTCTAACAAACAGAATTTTGTCTAGTTTGCTGGTCCTTCTGCTTACTTTCCTACACTCTAAATCTGTCATCTGCTTACAGTTTTGCCAATGCTTATGTGAATCTAGCTGAATCTTAAAGAATTGCAGATGTATGTGTATTTTTGAGAAAGGCGTGCCTATCGTTCCTCTTAGAGTTAAATGGTCTTTCAAATATCCTTCAAACACATACTTTTTTTCATGGAAAAGCTTTCTGCCACATGAGAGTATTTCATTCACACTAGGTCATGGTTATAGCATTGCTAATACTTAGTTAAATAGTCTAAAAACCTGTAAGAAAAGTTCTGCATATATGATGTCTTGAGTAGCCCCCCTGTGGAAAGAAAATAGATCATGTATTTTTCATTTCATGTACATTTGGTTGCTTGAATGCATGCTCTTGTGGTCTATAAACTATTTCATTGACTTGTCTTTCTAGTGTAAAGCATTCTTAGAAAAGTTCATAATTGTGCATTCATTGTTTGTAATTGTATCATTCTGAGGTGGTGGTTTTTTCCTGAACTTGTGTCATGTGGGATTCTTAAAAATAACAGCATCAAAAAGATGAAAAAGGGTGAGGACAACATTAAATTACCAAATGAAAAAATCGTGACAAAGGAAAACTAAAACCCAAATGTATCACCTGCTTAGAATCAATCCCATTTTAACATGTTAGAGACTTATGTGAAATTTGATGATGGCATTATTTTTTTCCTATTTAGACCTGAATGCAGTCTGTAATCCTTTTATGCTTTTAGATTTGGAGGGTGGGGGGTGGGGGAAATGCCATACCAATATCTCTAGGCATCAAATAGCATTTAACTCTGGATTCAGACATCATTGAAACTTTAGGTTAGTATTATTTTACTCAGATTCTGGAAGCACAAGTGAGATGAAATTGGAAGAGACTCACCATAAAGCTTACCATGAAGTCATCAAGACTGGTTTAAGGAAGCTGAGACTTTGGCAACAGATACATTGTGGTTTACTGTAGCATCTCTGGTTTTCGACAGGTAGCTGGTATTTTGCACATATTGTCTTCATCCTCTACACATTTTCAAGGTTTCTCAAATCTAATTATGAGTAAGAAATTACTAAGTAAGTTTAAAAAAAAGAGTGCTATTTCTGTGATCTCACTTTCTTCTCAACCAAAACCTCTTTGCCTCAGTTCAGCCACTTTCTTTCTGTGGAATTTTACAGTATTTGCCATTCTAAGCATCAGCAGCAAAGCAATGAGCATGTGTGCCTTAGCCAGGGATACTCTCACATCATCCTGGTAGCTGATCAGTTTCTCTTTCGTGCTTCCATTACTAATGGTGTGATCACTGTGCTTTCCACTTCCACCACTTTCATTCTCCAGATAAAGTGTACAGAAGTTTAGTCACATTAAGGCACAAAAGTAAACATTCACTGAGGAGAATTTCTCTGTGCATTATAGCATTCCACATAAGTCACTTCTGGTGAAGATAATACATATTTTTCTTTATTATGTCAGTGCTACAGTTTGATAATGAACAGTCAAATTAACCTTTGTACTATTTTTTAATTATTTACCATGTTGCATTTTAGTAAGATGAGAAATACATCCAAAATGAGCAAAAATTAACATCCCATAGAGGAAAAGTGATTTAAATTACATTTTGCCTTCAGAAGTGAATGACCTGTTAGAGAGAACATGAGATACATTTCTGCAAAACTGAAAGATAAAAGAATTCTGCTACTTACAGCAGTCTATACAATGTGTAAAATTCTATTTCACTTCAGCTTAATTCTGAAAGGCATTGCTATGATTCCTCTTTGAGGCATCATAGAATGGTCTAGGTTGGAAAGAACTCTAGATTCTCTAGTTCCAAGCCCCCTGTCATCATCAGGGACACCTTCAACCAGACCAGGTTATTCAGAGCCCCATCTAGCCTGGTCCCGAACACCTTCCAGGGATGGGGCATCCACAGTTTCTCTGGGCAACCTGTTCTAGTGCCTCACAGTAGAGAATTTCTTCCTTATATGCAATGTAATCCTACCCTCTTTCCATTTAAAGCCTGTATCCCTTGTCCTAGCTCTATATGCCCTTGTAACAAGTCCCACTCCAGCTCTCTTGCAGGCCCCTTTCAGGTACTGAAAGTCTTCTCAAAGCCTTCTCTTCTCCAGGCTAAACAAGCCCCAGCTCAGCTTGTCAATAATTTTTGATACCAGTTTGTTGAGCTGGGAAAAATTATTGAAGTAAATTAGTAGTAAAACCAACATGTTTCCAACTAACTTTGTGTCTGTCCTTTTATGTAGTTTTCTGTTTAAAAATCATTCCAGAATATTCCATGGTGTCAGATGGCAGATTTTATAGCAGAGCTGATCACAATTTCAGTTGTTTGGCAATTTCTAAGTGTCAGTAAAACAAAAGCACCAGCAAGTCTTTGCACAAAAATACAGAGTTCCTGAAATAAAGGTGACTCTTGATTTCTTTTCTTCTTTCAATAGATCCTGGTAGCACACTGGGTGAAAATGTGTGCTGCATATCCTTTGAGCACATCACAGAACTGACAGCTGGGAGTAGGGTGGTTGTAAGTCTTTGTTAACATTGAATCTGGTCTGCTCTGGGACCAGCACTGTGAGCCCTGGCATGATTTAGAAAGTCTTGAAAGGTTGGGGCTACGGAGGCCTGTCTCTAGTTACATCCCCTCTGCCTTAGAGCAGCCTATCTCTGCTTCCTTATGAGCAGGATCATGACCCAGTATATCTGCAGTGTGGGCAGAATGTCTTGGTATACATGTCGGTGGCCCATCACTACCCTGAGGTAGCTGTGTAATTCTTGAAGAACAACTTAGGTGTGTGTTTGTATGCCTCTGCGGGAATGTTGCTGGTTTATGCTGTATATTATTTTATACCTGGGATGGGCAGTGGATGAGAATCTGATCCATTTTTTAGCATTTTAAATTCCATGTTAGCACATAGGCAAAATATGCATGTGCTAAAAAAAAAAAAACCAGTCAGTCTGACATGTTCTTAATATTTTGTTGGGCATCCTTGTATTGTTTTGACTTATCTGAATTAATGGAGCTAAGTTTTAATCAAATTATGCTAAATATGCATTAGATATGCATTTGCAAGCTGATGTCTTATTATTTAATAATGGACAGCTGATTAAATTCTCTCCCTAACCCACTTTCTGTCACTCACTAAAATTGTGAGAGAGGAAAAAAAGAGCATTTGGAAAATTTAGTAGATAGAAAGTGCTGTAATGCAGTTGTTGTTTTAATACTAATGGGGTAGTGTATCACACCAAAGCAACTCAGGCTGAATTTGAAGTGTGTTGGAAACGATGATTTAAAGACACACAAAACCACCAATTGCTGTGGGCAACCAACTGTGCAAATCAGGGAATTGCTGCATAAATTCTGTCACTGTCAGTCATTCTTGTTCAAAAGCATGACCACAAAAACTCAAGTAATGGATACCAGCAAAGGCCTGCTGAATTAATATTTGGGGGACCTATGCTAGAGAAATGACTATGCGGTATTTGCTAACTTCATCTTTTCCTAGCAGGACCCCAAGCAGCCAGCCTGTGTCACTCACCACATAAGCTCCAGAGCAGACTGTCCATTTCCTCTTTATTCCATTATATTTTTTTAAAGATGAAAAAATTTCTTGAAGCAGATCCTAATCTCTTATCAATAGAAGAAATAATTGGCTTTGATTCCACCTTCTAGAAATAAATATTATGTTATGATTTTCCTGTCAGCAAACACATTTTTAAAGAGGGAAATACTCCAAAACCAGGCAAGAGAGAAGATGAAATCAAGCGGAAATGCATTCCTCACAGGAGATAGGCTAGTTTTTTTCTTCTTTTCTTTTTTTCCCAAGCAGTCATTAAAATCTGTTTCTGAAATCTTAACTTTATCAATTGCAGATAGGAGAGTGGAAATATGTGTGGAAAAATTCTTGTTTGAATTAGTTCCATTTTCCCATAACTCCAGTTGGGATGCATGATAAAATTATCAATGAAACATCCTAATCTGATCCTTAACCAAAGGGATGTTGTCCTGTGAATCATCTGTGTTTGTGGGAGGCAACACTGAAGCTAACAGAGCAGGAATGGGACCCAGATGTTTTCTGGGAAGCTGATTGCACTGTAGGCTGTGTGTATTACCTAACGTAGGCGACCATATGGAAGAAAAGGTTGGAAACATCCCATTACAAGTCATATATCACTGAGCTGACAGCAAGGATTTCAGCTTATTTTTATTTAAATCATGAAAGCAGCTGCTCAGCTGTCCAACTGTATTAAATTTAACCCTTTTTCTGTCAAATGAATTTTGTTTTATGAAATGGCAGCCAAAGAGTTTGTTGTGCTTGCAGAAAACCCAGGTTATGGAGTGCTGCAGTAACCCTTGCCCATCCAGCAGGACAGCACGAATGATGGCAGAGCCTGCCACTGGGTGACAGTGTAGCCACTCGATACATCTGGACTTCATGAAACACCAGCAAGCCTCTTTGCCTGCAAAGGTTGCAAAGGAAAGGCACTATATAAAGGGAATATTTGCAGATTTTTTTTTTTTCTCTTTTGTTGAACACCTTTAGAATGAGTAATTGCAAATATTTTTTGTGTGCCCTTTTTGTATTTTTATTTTCTATTATTATTGATTCTTTCTTTCCTTAATTTTCCTTCCTCTTCTTTTCTGTTTGTATATGGTGTTCATCAGACTCCATCTCCTGTAGCCTCTTTTCTCAACTCTTCTCTCTGCTTTTCCTTCTCCTGTCTAACCTTTTTCTTTTCTGCTCTCCCCCCTATTTTTTTCATTCTGTTACTAATATATAAGATGCTCTGAGGGATTGTCCCTTCACTACTTCTCTGTCCCATTATATACTGTATATTCTTTACTGTGTTTTTTAAAGTATTTCCTTTTTGCACAGATTTGATATTTTTCTAAAATAAACACTTAGTTTGCAGAAAGGCTGTTCCCATCAGTAGGAAACAATCTTTGGCTTCCAAATCAGTCCTTCACCACATGTGTCTCAAGCAGCTTATTGATTTGTTATTCTTTAGCACTTCTTTTGTTAAAAAAAGAGAATTTAACTGAAGCCTAACAGTTACAGTTAAGTAACAGCCATACAGTAAGTGGAGCCTTTTAATTTCCTGTGTAGAAATCTGTAGGAGAAATATAAGGGGTATCCAGCATGATACCAAACCAGATTAGTAGTTCTGGCATGCTAATGCACGCTAAAGTAAGTTTGTCTCTTTCTGTTTTGGAGGCTATATATTTTATTGTGTGCTATGTTTACCCTGCTCACCTCCGTGTCAGAGTCCTCAGTTTTTCTGTCAGAGCATGGAGGACTTCTTACTTTTCATCCTTCATGTTTTATATTCAACTCATAGTCCTCTAAGTCTGCAGAATATTTTAGAAGGATTTCTTCCACATCCTTCAATATGAGGCTTTGGCATAATGGTGTGCTTACATTAGCATTTCTATTCGGTACAAATATTTACATCCAGATTAATTCTCCCTTCCTTAAACACAGTGAAAACACAAGGAATTTAGGAGCAATTGCTTCCAACCAGTGCTCTCACTCAGTTACTGCAGGAGAGCTCCTGATGTAAACACAGCCCATAACCTCCAACTCAGGCACTAAGATGTGACTGGAAAAAAGCATTGATAACTAGTTAGTTTTAGAAAAGAGGTAGGATCAAGAGCTGAGATCTTCCACTTGGGATAAGAGCAACAGAAGGTGTTGCACCTGGCCACAGGAGGGTTTTTCATGCCCAAGTACTGTAAAAGGCAGCCAAAACACTGCCCTCTTGCAGAAGTGACTTCTGTAATAATGCTGTCAGTAATCCCACATGATTTCTCCCATTCCTGGAGGTTCAGCTTTCTTGCTATTAAAATGACATAAATTTTTTTTTCTCTCTTTTCCTGTTTCCACTTCCATTTCTACCTCCTTAGGCTATTCTTCTGGGACACACAACTGTACCTATGATATTATTTTCATATCTGTAACAGGTGGTCTGTTTTCTACTAAAACCTACTGTTCCCTCTTTTTTTTTTTTT